>CATIWF010203010.1:0-96123 GCA_949630135.1 Balakata baccata
TTATATTCTTAATTTATTTGAATTTTCAAAATTGTTTTTAAGTAGTAGCATATAATATATATACTTTTCATAAATGAATTTGAAAAAAATAATTTATTAAAAATTAAAAAAAAATCAATCAATTAAATTAAATAAAAAAACTCAAAACATACTCAACAACAATTCCAATGTTATGTTGTAATTAATTAATTTTTGATCACCCCAACAGTGGCCATGATCAGGATATTTCTTAAACTAGGGTGATTAAAATTATATTTACAAATTTATGGTTATTTTAAAAATATTTATAAATTTATGATGACGTGTGCTGGTCTAATTAGCGCACCTAGAGTAATTTTGGAGCCGTGCGCCAGTTGGACTGGCGCACGCGTTGAAGTGGCGCCACGTGGCCTGTATGCGCCACTTCAATTCAACGCAGACAATAGTTCTTTTTTTAAATTAACCAAAATTTAATTAACAAACAATTAATAATAATAATAATAATACGATTAACTTTTAAAAAAATATATGAGGCAAATAATAATAATAATGTGGGTAAAATTTTACATGATGCGTGAAAAAAAAATTTAACTTCTATAAATTTTTTCTACATTTTTTATCCCTAAAAATTTTTATAAATTATTATTTTATAAATTATACTTAATTTATGATTAAATTCTAAATGATTTAATTTATAATTTATTAATTTAATTTAATTTATTTGCTTAATTTTTATTAACTATTACTAAATATAATTTATCAAAAATCTAATTTATAAATGGTATTGTAATTTTTTATAAAATAATTAACAAAATTTAATAAAAAAATTAAAAAAAATTGGACCATCATGCATTCATGCATGCTTGCATGCAAGCGTGAACGTGGAATGTGGTGCGCCACTCAATGAACAGTACCGTATGGCAGTTGAACGTTGCTACAAATTCGAAATTTTTTTCAAACAACTATAAATTCGAAAATTTTTCAAAACATACTCCAAAATGGTAAATAGTTTAAGGGAATAATATTCCACTTATATATGATTCACATATAGTTGCTGATCTGTGGGTGATAAAAAATAAAAAAAACCCCCCTTTATTGATGCTAAGGCTTCAAATTATGTTCCCTGACTTTTGTCTTTGCCTTGCTTTGAGTTGCCAAATTAGAGCACATCTTTTGCTTCACAAACCTACCTAGCTCTTCTCCTCCCTCCCCCGTTGAACATGTCATCAAAATATTAATTTTCTACTTTTCCAATTGATTGCACATACACCTATATATTCATCCATCCCTCACCATGCTTTACGTTTTCTTTTAATTTTTCCTTCCACAAACTTTATAGTTATTATGTGGGCTCTCGATATTCTGCGTAAAAAGTTTGAAATAATTAATTTTGAGTTGATCATATGGCGAAATACTTATTTTCCTCGCATAACTTTTCTTAAAAAAGTGCACTTTTTTTTACCAGAAGTCTAACTTCAAACATGAGATCCCTTAAGTTCTAATTACAAGATTAGTACCATTAAATTCAAGCTTAATGCAAACAGTTGCGTTATCAAATTTTATCTAACGAATATCAATATATTGTTATATACTAATTTCTTGGAAATTAATTAATCAACTATGAGACTTTCTGTCATAAAGTTCTGCATGAGACTGGCGCCAGGTGAAATGAGCTGGAATTGAATTCATTTAGTTAGATAACGCAGTAATATATACGTACAGGTACACCTGACCACTTCAATATTGATGTTGTATCAGTAAATCAGTTTGGTGGGATTGATAGATGTTCAACATATGATTTTGACCAGCCTTCGAATGGAAATGACTTTTGAGTAATAACCATGCGTGAACCAGGTGATGATTTTTCTTATTCTTGGACATTGTGGCTTATTTTGGATTTGAGCATTCTATTTATATACTGTTTTCGAAATTATTGTAAATTTGCTGCCCTATATCTTCATTCAATGCTTTTGTTTTGGTAACATCTTTATTACTATTTCATTGTAATCTAATAAACTAAACAGTTTTTTCGTACATGAGAATAAATTGAGAATAGTTTTAGGTACGAATTGTAATAATGAGTGTCTATATATATTAACATAGACAAATATAATGCGCCTTGGTAATATTAATATGGTCGATTTACCTTCTTTTGCAATCAATTTCACTACAACATCCTTTCCAATTCCATGTGTGATTCACTTGTTTGAAAACTAATTAGAGCTTCTTCTTTTTTTAATGAAAAATTAATTAGAGCATCTAGTCGAAAATTAATTAAAAGCTCATGAATATGAACAAAATATCTAAAACTATATATATATATATATATATATATATATAAAAGAACGGATGGACATAAAGAATAATATTCATGGTGATACTAATTTTTTTTAACTGTTGACATGGTAGGTTAATTAGAAAATTAATGAACATGATTAATTAACTCAATTGATACACTGAAAAATGGGATTATTGGAGAACAGGAACAAAAATCAAAAGTAACCACCTAGCTACTTTGATACAGAAGTGCAGTAAGATCTGAAAAGTAGTGTGAAAAATGAAAATAATAGAATATAAATTAACATGGTGATGATTGAAAGGGGTCCGTGGCCGTGGCCATCCATTGATGTGAGATAAGCAAAGCAGAAGCTTATAAATAAAGAGAGGAGGAGGAGGAGGAATGGATATAGGGGTTGTGAATAGAGGAGGAAATATATAAAAGAAAAGTGAGGGCAGAACATCTGTCCCTAATATCAAAAGGTATATATACATAGAGTTAGGTGATATTGCAACTATGGAAAAAGGAAATCACTTTATTCAGGCAAAAACTTGTTGCCTCTTTCTTACATTTGCTGCACTGCACTTTCCGTCTCACCAACTCCATCCCTTCGCACCACTCTCATCTAGTGGCCAGGGTACCCCTTTATATATTGGATTTATCCTCAGAGTAAAGAAAATCCCTTTTTCCTTTTTCTTTTTGGGAATAATATTTAATCACTTGAAACTTGAAATTAGCTAATGTAATATATATGCCTTGAATATTGTTGATCGATGTAACTTCGAGGGTCGATAGCTCCAAAGTTAGATATGCCAGTGCCATTGAGTCATTGACATTACTCCAATCTGCCTTAATGGGATTGATTTTCTTTTTGCTTATGACCAATAATCATGAGAAATTGGAAAAGAAAAACAAATCCCAGTGACGCAATTTTCAATTTTAATTAAAGGGGGAAAAAAAAGCGAACGGTGAATCTAGACATCTCGGAACTTAAAAGGCCAAAAATAAAATTGGAAATTAAGATATGAACTAGAAGAAACTTTCAGCGACTTCACCAATTTCTCAGTCTTGACACTAACATTTATAAACGACGTCATTCTGGGTTTTATATACATATTTAGGCCAAAAGATTATGTGCGAAATCAGGAAATAGGACCGCAAATTAAAGGCATGCACATATGTTTTGTATTGTCATTCAATGTTTGTCGTATGCAACTTTTAAAAGAAAATAAAGTCCTTTGCGACCATTTTATTTTTCCTGCAATTGCAAATTTTTTACTTATTTATAAATTTTTTTTCAACATATAATTAATTCTAATTCGGAAATATCTAGCTTTTGGAGTAAATATATAGAAACTCTCTAACTCATGATTTAACTAAGAAAAAGGGAATTTTTTGTGTGAATTCAATACATCACGTGAATTACCAGCTGTGAAATATCATGTGAGATGAATTATTTAAGAAAAAATAAAAAATATATTACCTAACGTCATATACAAAAATTGTATAAGTATGATCATGAATTATGAAATTGATTTAATAAAAATTGAAATGATGTCAGCTGTATTATGTGGCATTCCGGTCGATTACTTAAGCATTAATGGCTGTCTAATATTGTTCGCAAATCCCAAAAGCAAAAGTATGCATTGTGGCTTAGGCATCCTCCATGAATTTTGTGGTGGACAGTTCATTCAAGATGAACAGTGTTTTGCAGTATATATTAAAAAAGCATGTGAAGCTGTGGATCAAGTCAATATATCTTAAATGGAGTATTAAATTTGCAGTTAGGATTATGTGTGAATATATCTGCTTAATGGAATATACTTTAATACATTTAGTATATGAATTAATTAAGAATGGCAATTTTAATTTGACTAGGGTTTAATTGGGTTCATGAAGTCAGCCTAAAACTTGGATCTGATGTGATTTAACCTTTGATTTATTTTTTATTTAACTGATGCCTCAGAGACCGAGGAGAGGAAAAAAAAAAGACCTCTTCAAATTTTATATTTTTTAGATCAAAATTAACAATTCAAAGTACATTGACTTAGATCGATATTTGAGTTAATGGGTATTTTATATAATTTAGAGATGGACTTAGAAAAGCCATTAGGGAGGGGAATATATATTTATTTATATATATAGGTGAAATTATTTCCTCAGAAGATAATTTGATAAACGGATTCTTTTTACTTTCTAAATTTTTTAGTAGAAAATCTAAACATTTTTTTTATTAATTTATTTATAAATATCCAACTAAAGTTCAAAATAATTAATAATCTCATAATTTTGAGATTGAAAAAAGATCCTACATAGTACTTTTTGACAGTATTTATCTATGTATTTGAAAAAAAAAAAAAAAAAAAAACCCAATATCTGAATGGTGGGTATAACTATAAACAATTGGAGAAGACAAATGAAGATTCCACATAGAGACTAGACTCTCCTAGAGATGCAGAAATTAGGAGAGGGCCATTGGTGTATAAAATCATATTTTAATTTGTAGTCCAACAATTAAATGCCAACAAATTTAAAAAAAGATTTATTTAGTTAGTTAGACAATGTGGGCAGCTCCAATTATCCAAGAATAAAAGAGGTATGTGGGCACAACTAAACTAGTACAAGACTGGAATTTTGTTGGGCATTAAATATTCTATTTTAAAAAAAAAGATAATCTTAATTAAATTAACATTTTCAATATGCTAAGGTGTCATTAAACTTTGAGACTTGAAGTTGGGTTTTGGATCTCATCTTAATTCTGTCATTTCTTTTCTTTTTTCTTTTTTTTTTCCAAATATTCTATAATTCATTAATCACGAAGGGAAACACTGCCCACAACAACTGCATATGCCTTAGCTTTCACATGCATGATCAATGTTTGCTTAACTTAATTGTATTTAGTGGACAAATTATCTTTAATTACCTAGCTTAATTTGGTGTTGAAATGTTACTTATTGGCAGTTTGCTATGGTTATTTTCACTTGTAGAGTTATAAACAATTATAATTAAAAATTTAGTAATTAGTAAGTATTTTAATAAATTCCTTGAATTTCAATCAAAATTTATAATTTTTTTTTTTAAAAAGAGCCAAATTTCCTAATAAGTATATATCTGAAATAACCAATAATTTAATCACTCATCTGTTTGTTCAATCTTGAGAATAACTTGTCCTTAAAGTAGATAAACGAAATTTTAATTAACTAATATCTTTAATTCAAATTAAAATACTTTTTTTCTTTGATGTTATCAAAAAAAAAAATCTTCTGTTGTTTTGAAATATTTTAATCCATATAGATAGATGTTGGTTTAAAATAAAAGGAAACCATTTATATTTCAGGTTTGAAAATTATAAAACTTTAAATTTTTATTTTTCCTTTTAAATTCTTATAATATCTCCTATAGTACTCTTTATTTTAAGGAATATTTATGATAGAATAAAAAACATCTTTAAATATAGAGAATAAAAAACTTTTTTACAACTCCGATAGATTCTTTATATTTTTCTCTTCATTTTATTTATTTCATACAAATTAATATTTATTAAAAGAAAAAAAAAACTATTATTATAAGGAAAGAAAAAATTATTTTTAAATTACCATTTATATTTCAAGTTTAAAAATTATAAAACTTTAAATTTTTATTTTTCCTTTTAAATTCTTAGAGTATCTCCTATAGTACTCTTTATTTTAAGAAATATTTATGGTAGAATAAAAAATATCTTTAAATATAGAGAATAAAAAACTTTTTAATAACTCCGATAGACTCTTTATATTTTTCTCTTCATTTTACTTTATCTTATACAAATTAATATTTATCAAAAGAAGAAAAAAATTATTATTATGAGGAAAGAGAAAAATATTTTTAAAGAAATATACCAATAAAAAATAAAATATCTAAACTAAGTAGATATGTATTTATTACATTTAGAATAAAAAGTGAAATTTGGCTCTATAAATCAAGTTCATTCTCTATTCTAAACTTTAAAAATAAATAATATTGTAGATCCTTTTTATAAAATGATTTTTCATTTTTCAAAATAAAAAGCATATAAAGAGTCTGATGGAAATGCTCATTTCATATATATAGATATCTCACAATTACACAATTTGGTTTAACAGTTACAATAAATTTTATTTGTATATCACGTAAAAGTAAAATAATAATAATAATAGCTTGCACAAAAGTGTTATTTTTCATGGTAGTTTATGTTTTAGATGTTTTATTTTTTACTTTATTTTCTTTTAGTTCAATCAACAATTATTATTAACAAAATAAAATTTAACTTAGGGAGAGCGCTTTATTTCTTTTTATGGATATGTAATCTAAATTAATAGCACCTTTTAAACTACAAGACCTTAAATAGTTGAAAAAATAAATTTTAAATATTTGGAAAACCAAATTATTATAGGAAATATTGAGTAACAACATAGGCGGATTTACACGGTGAAATGGACTGGCAAACACCAAAAAAATTTTGAGGTTCCCTTTTATTTATAATAATAAAAAATATAATTCAATTTATTAGTATTTCAATCAAAATTTTAAATATAAACTATGTATAAATCTAATTATTTTTTTTAATTTATTTCAATTTATAATCTAGTAATACTAACTCTATTAATTGTTTAGTTACTTTCGTAGTAAAAAAATTATTTTTAAATATTAGTGATAACAATATTATAAATTATTTTTAGAATTTATTTGTACTTTTTTTTATTAATTTTTTTTCATATATCAATAAATTGTAATTTAGAATTTCATACACTTTTTATTTATAATTTTTTTTTACTTTATAAATTTGCCACCAATAAAAAAAATTTTGGATCTACCATTGGTAACAACATAATATTATGAAAAGAAAACAGAATATTATAAAAGATTAAAAATAAAAACCAAAAATTATTGCAAAAGCGCCAAAATATAGCAGCCCGAATATGATGTCCTCGAATTTCTAGTGGCCCACAATGCGCTTGGCCATACAGAAACAAAACCCCAACCAATCACCAATAATAAAAGGCAAAGAGTTCAGGTACGACCCCATGTACGGTACTCGCCTAACAAACCCACATCCTTCTATCATTGGACTGTGCTTTACACTCGCTCTATATTCGCGTGCGCCCAAACCCCGAACTGCTCGCGCCTGAAACTAAGCACGGACACTCTCTTTTAGTCAAACCCAGTCTACATAGATTAATTAAGTAAAAAAGGAAAAAGCCAGAAAATATTAATTAATAAAATAAAAAGAGTTTTTTTGTATCATTTTTGAGAATAAAATAAATATTAAACAGCAGAAAGCTTTTAAAACAATCTCCACAACACAACTAACCAAATCAAGAAAAACCTAAGCTTTTTAGTTTTACTTTCCTTTTCATTCAATCCAATCATAAAACCGTTAAAACAGTAAAACCCATTTCCTGCTAATCTTTAGCTATCCGTCTTCATCCTCTTGTTCAGTCATTCAAGCTGGTCAACTTCTTTTCTCTCTCCAAATCATGAGTTTAGCAGTTAACTAATGTATCTAACATCCCCTCCATTTTAGATTCCTATATAGATAGAGAGAAAGAAGAGATACCCATACAAAGAAACAAAGAAAGAAAATGGATGGTGATTCTTTATCTGAGCTTCTTTGTCAAGAAAATGAGGCCTCTCTTGAAGGTGAAGAAGATGATGTAGATGAGCACACTTTCATTGACTTATGGATGAGTAATGGGAGTGATTTAATTACAGAAGAAGGGTATGTGGAAATGATGATGAAGAAAGAGATGGGCATTTTTAATTTCAACGAGAATCAATCAATGGGTTTGGGTAATTGGATTAAATCTGCTAGATTGGAAGCCATTACATGGATTTTCAAAGTTAGTATTTTCTTTTTCTGCTTGATTGCGATACAAATGCTGAATTTGGATTCCTGTTACTATTTATATATGCTAAAAGTCTTTCATGTTTTCTTTGTGGCAATGAATGCAGAGTAGAGCAATTTTTGGGTTTCGATTACCAACAATTTATCTATCCATCACATACTTGGATCGATTCCTTTCGAAAAAGACTATTGGTGTAAGATTAATTCTATTTTAATTTGGAATCTTACTGTTCAATCTTTATTCATCTGAACTTTGAGGCCACTCTTTGGTTGCAGAGTGAAAAATCATGGGCAGTTAGATTACTATCAGTGGCATGTCTTTCTTTAGCTGCAAAAATGGAAGAGATAAAGGTACCTCCTCTAACAGAGTTTCGGCTTGAAGAATACGGTTTTGAAAGTAAAGTAATTCAAAGAATGGAGCTTTTGGTATTAAACACATTGGAATGGAGAATGATTTCAATTACTCCCTTCCCTTTTCTTCATTACTTCATCATAAAATTCTGCAAGGACTCTTCAATACAAAGGCAGATTGTATCAAGAACAGTGGGTTTCATCTTGTCTTTAATGAGAGGTACAGTTTAATAAGCATCAATTTGTATTTTTCTTTTGTTTTTCATTATATGATTCTGTGTTGATTGATGTAGTTTTGCAACTGCAGACATCAATTTGATAGGCTATAGACCATCAGTTGTAGCAGCTGCAGCTACCTTAATGGCAGTGGATCAGAGTTTAACAAGAAAAGCATTGGAATGTAGAATTAAATCCATTTTTTCTTCAGGGTTTCTTGAAATTGTGAGTTCTTTTTTCATTCTATGTAATTGGAAGAATGTCGATATGTGTAAGAGTGCATTCTGAATATTAAAGGGATTTGATACTTTGTTGGTGTGACAGGGGGAAGTATTTCAATGCTACACTGAAATGCAGAAATTGGAAATGGAGAACCACAAAACACAAAAGCCTGTAAATCATCTGGATCTCTGCTCTGCCCAATTGAGATCAGCGGATGTTTTAGAAAATTCTTCAATTACTTCTAATAGTAGCACAAAGAGGAAAGGATTAGCATTGAATAATTCTGATCAAGATCATGGGTTACCTGACGAAAAACGGCTCCGATAAAGAGAACTATGACTTTGAAGATTATGCTAAAGGTTTATTAGCATCTTGAAGGACATGATCTTGGAGTTAATTGAAGAATTGTCTGCATAATCAACAATGATCAATAGAAAGGGAGAAACAGAGACGGAAAATATAAATTTAAAAAAAAAAAAAAGAAAAGAAAAGAATGTTTTGGGATACATATAATAGCTTATTGTCAATATACACCACTCCCACTAGAAGAAAAAGAAATAGAGGCGTGAAGGATGGTCTTCAAGGCTGCTGGAAAAACAGTCAGTTTATTCTTTCTTTCTTTAATTTTCATTCTTTTCAACTTTTGTTTCTGGGTTTATTATTATTATTAATCCTTCGCAACCCAACCTTTTGAGGGGATGCTTGGGATGCTTTCTTGATTCCACGAAAGACTGGTAGACAGGAAAAAGGATAGGGATCTGTTTGTGTGAGTCGATATATCTGTGCTGCATGTTGGCCATCCAAAAAGTAATGTAAAGGCGAATATGATAGGATTTCTGTATGAATGTTTGGAGTTTGTCTTTCAAAGAGGGCCGCCTCTGCTCTATTTTTCTGCAAAGCTTTCTGTGTTGATTAATGATTAAACTTGGAGAAAAAGGGTTTTCTGGGTCTATAAGCTACAATTTTCCAAGTCTTTTTGAGTTGATGTATTAATAATTTTTATGACTGTTCTAGTGATCCCATTACACCCTTCACAGAAAATTGGTTATGATATATGTATTTACTCTAGATTTTAACTTGCTAGTACAAATTATCAAAACGTTTACTATGCTCATTTTACCTCCTGCTGAAAGTTGCTGTTATAATTTTTTTTTTCTAGTGTTCTTTATAAAAATACAAAATAACAGTCATTTTCTTGCATGATCTTGGACTGAACCCCAAGATATGAAGACGTAGTGAACATCGAACAGTTAAGATCTTCGAACCAAGGTCTAAGAGGAGAAACAAGATGATAGCTGTGCAGTCAAAAAAGCTGGCAAAGAAACAAAGTACTTTTGTCTGGCATTGGTACCCTAATTATCTGACAAAACTAGCTGCCATTAATGAACCACTTATCTCTAACGTCCATGCTTGAAGCTTGAACTATCTTCTTCTGTGCCAACCCTAGGTTAGTTCCTAGGCCTATAATATGTATTGTGTAGCTTGGGCCTACTGTGTCGCAATCCAGTCTTTTTATTGCTTGGAAAATGGAAAAGTTTCTCGACCCCAACAAATTTGAGTAGTTCATAAATGATTTGATGTTTTAGTAGTAGCATCAACTACTCGTACAAATGCTCAAAATATAGAGAATTGATTTCACTAAGATTTAGGAGTCTTCCGTTCTGGGTTGATTCTATTTTTTAACTGGGAGTATCTGCCAAAGGGTTGAATTGAAGTCCATTGACACGGTGATATGCAAATGATATAGTATATAAATTGGTATAAATTACAAAATAAGATTTATTTTCATCTTTTTAATAATTAAGGTTTTCTGGTCTTATAATTTTCAGAAACTGGTATCATTTCTAAGCAAGTGGATATGGATGCCATCATCCAGTTTTTATAAGACAACTTTGATAATGTCATATTTTCCACCTTTCATTATATAATATTGCTCCGTGTAATTAATTTTGGAACTAATGATATAAGATAGAGACGAATATGGGTTTCAAATTCCTGAGCACTTTTTTCAATTTAATGGTTATTTAAATTCAAAATTTTAATTTTCTTATCAACTAAATATTTTGAATTTTTATCCCATGAAAAAATAAAGTTTTCCTGTAATTCAGTTCAATTTGATTTTTACCCAAACGGACTAAATGACGAAAATTGAATTAAGATTGTGCATATTTCAATTATGGTGTCACTTAAACACTGACCCATATAGACAATCTTTTATTTGATAAGTTTTTTTTTCTCTCTTTTGCAGTTTAGTGGTGAAAAATTAGATATTTGTATGGATTTCCAGCTGCTACTGAATTTACGGATATAACTATAAAGTTGGTCAAATGAAGTAGGAAGTAAATGCAGTGGTGTCCTCGTTTGGATATTGTAATTTTGAGTTCTAGAGAGATGAACTTCGAATTATCTTCCACCAAAGAAGAAAAAAGAAAAAAACAAACTTTGCTCCTAGCTTGTGACTACCGCCATTTTGGATAAGATATCTGCCTCATAAGTCATAATTTTCTGGTAATCGAATTATCAGGAAGCAAAATGCAAGAGATATTCTTCCGTTATGTGGCCGAAATAAGATGGCATTTTTAGTCGGGAAGCTTAAACCTCTCGTGTTCTTGCATAAACTGCAGTCAACACTGATTATATGAGGTGAGGGAACAAAGACCAAAGTAAAAGCTGTTCCCTGTCGTTCAGACTGAAAGAACATGCTGCTAAGTCCCAGTTCTGCCAGTCAAAAGATTCTATAGACGAAGTTATCAAATGAAGCCAAAAAATAAGTCTTATACTAAGAGACCTCCACATTGTCTAATACCTTCCTTTGAGAGCCTACCACTTGTATATTTACTAAAGGAACCAAGGGCAGAGCAGCTTAATTTGTCTGCATATTTTCTCCGCTATAAGTTGTAGTGGGACACAGAAATGGGAGGGGTATAGTTGGAATACAAATGTTCTTCAGGGAGGACCTAAATTTCCAGATTTAATCAACCATCTGGCTGCTTAGCCCAACAATATGGTGAATCATTTTGATATGTACGGCTTATCTCTGCCATTCATGATTCAACCATGTCCTAATGTTCATGCATCGAAGACAAAAATATACTTAAATATTCACTTTCGGAAGACAGTTGCTCGGTATTCAGGGAAAGGGGTGAGGTGGTGTTAATTCATTATTTCTTGAGAGAACTTGATATCCAGAGTCCAGACAAGAGATGCAAAGATGGTTCAGCTTATAAAACCCCATATTACAACGTCTCTCCTACAGGCTTGCAAGTTAGCAGTAAGTTATAGACCAAATTGTCTATGTAGATCAGATTTTGTGCTTCTAAAACATCATTTGTGAGCAGCAAAATCCGCCTTTGAACTCAAATTTTGCCAGTTTTTCAAACTCTTGCAGTGTGAAAAAACAATTCTAGAGCTTCATTGATGCTACAGGTGTATGAGGTGATAAAGAAAAATTGATAATAAAGAATGGGTGACAAAAAATTAAAAAATCTCATTCGTGCAAGAATCTAAGGAAGTACCTTGGGCATTTGCTCAGGTATCAGTTTGATGCCACTGGTATCATCTTTATGGCAGCAGCTATCGGCATGCCAAGGAATCCAAGGAAAATGGTAACGAACCACTGTTGCCAACTGAGAGGAGATGTGTTCGCAAATGTACCCAGGAACTCAACAATTATAATTTGGAAGATGACAGTGCAAGCGATTACTGCCACAAACACATAGTTCTTCAGTATGCCCTTGAAGACATTAATCTTTTCCATCTCTCTAGAGCTGATCTCATTGAAAACCTGTAGGAGACAGACAAAAACTTTAGCACCAGTAACTCAAGCTGCACATTGATTATTCAGCAGTGACAAGGGATAAATAAGTTGTTATTCTATAGCCGATACTTGCATAAGCAAATTAGAACCTCCACCTGAAAAAATGACCCATTCTCTTCACGCCGAACTTTTAAGTGAATTCCACAAAAACCAAGGTCATCCAACATAAGGTTTCATTATTATCAACTTGTTTTTTGGTTTTGTTTCCTTAGATGGGTGGTGATAGTTGCTGTTCATTTTTTCTTTCTTCTTACCAAGTGAGACATAATACACTTAGGATGAAGCAATAATAGATTATCCTAACATACAGTAGATGATTATGCACATGACTAGCAAATGCATACATGTATTGTTTTCCACATCATATTGAGAGTTTCCAGAGTCCACTTTAGATATGGTCTCAATACAACAAATATACATGGTTCAGTTAGATTCAAACATAATGATCATATTACCTGGCAAAAGACAAATGAGTTAAATATGAGTGTGTTCAGTATTAAATCAGAATTTGGGCCGTCAAGATGAAAAATTGCTTTTCCTCTAGTCTGAAGGTACCATATGACCACAAACTGATACATGGACTGCCCCAGAATATTCCTCCACATCACATTACTAATAAAGTTTCCCTTCCTTCCAACCGGTGATCTCTTCATCAAGTCATCATTTGGTGGCTCTGTGGCTAGTGCTAGCGCTCCAAGGGTGTCCATTATCATATTGACCCAGAGAAGCTGAACAGCAGTTAGGGGAGCATTACCTGCGATAACATCAGTTACATCACATAAGAAGGAATACAAAGATCTGCGCAGATGGAGACAGTAACAAGAAGAGACAAACCAGAAGGAAAATATGTAGATCAAGCTGGCTTACCTGTCAAACAGGCTGAAGAAAAGTTGACAATAAGGGCAACCACATTGACTGTCAATTCAAATTGAAGAAATTTTTTAATGTTTATGTAAACCGAACGTCCCCATTTTGCTACAGTTGCAATTGTGGAGAAATTATCATCCAGAATTATGATATCTGCACTTTCTTTTGCAACCTGCAGAACAAGAACATACTCTTCAATATTTATAATTAATAGGTTTAGGAAAATTTAAGAATGACGATAAACATTCTACATTTTTAAGAACTAGCGCAGAAACAAAATAGAAGAATTAGAGCTAATTATCTGAGGGTTAAATAAAGTGCAGAAATGGTCCATTTGGTTTGGACCTCAAATGCTACAAATCTTACAGGTGAAATTAAGTCACACAGTTTTCCATATTTCTTTTTTTACTGATACAATATACTTGGAAAAATTCTGTAGGATAACAACTACACTTAATAATGAGAGTTCTTTTAACACCAAAAGTTAGGCAACAGTAGTTGCATAGATCCTAATCTTGTTCTTTTAGATCCTAATCTTGGCACAGAACATTCCATGAATTCACACAAAGACATGGCAGTCTCTTCTTTTTAATTTCTGTGGCACAAAAGAAGTAACTCTTTCAACCTAAGATTATCTGGTCATGACATGCAGCTACATAAAATTATACTTTCATTTTGAACTCTGATCAAGTGAAAAATTTTTAATGGATCATTGGAGAAAGCTAATAGCATAACTCCATGCATAACATGCATGCGGACAGATTGAGTAGAACAAACCTCAGTTCCAGCAATGCCCATTGCTAATCCTATGTCCGCCTCATGAAGTGCTGGAGCATCATTCATACCGTCACCAGTCACTGCAACTACATCCCCAAAAGTTGTTCGTAGGAGCTTCACAAGGGTATGCTTATCCAGTGGTGAAGAACGAGCCATCACCTAAAAAATTTAAGAAATCCCAAATATAATTTAAAAAAAAAACTTCCCATCATTTACAAGCTGTAAAGGTGCATTTAAAACCCTATCTAAATAAAGCTGAATTGCCGTTGTTGTTCAAAGAATGTTAATGGCCTACTTAATATAATATGACTAACTAAGCATGAAAAATTGCAGCTGGATGAAATTCAATGAAGCATATGGCATAGAAAAACAAGGTTAAAGAAAAGAATACAATATTAGATGCCATGCAAATTCAACACCAAAAAGTTTATGGAGACCACAAAATCTATCAATGCACTTTGTGATCCCCAAATAATCATTCAAATGAAAACAAATAGAAGCACCTGAATTCTTGGAATAAGTTCACGCAATTCGTCCTCACTCTTCTCTCGGAAATCTGGTCCCTCAATTGCTATGCCTTTATCAGTTAAGATTCCACATTCTCTAGCAATAGCCTTAGCAGTGGTTATGTTGTCCCCAGTGACCATCCGAACAACAATTCCAGCTGATCTGCAAATTGCAACAGACTCCTTGACGCCAGGGCGTACTGGATCTTTGATACCCACAATACCGATGCAAGTGTACCCCTTGATAGGAATAGGGCTTTCAGCAGAGAATTCATTTCCAGTTTCCAAGTAAGCAAGGCAAAGAGTTCGAAGAGATTCACCAGAAAATTGTTCGATTGTATTTTTCAAATGATCGATGGATGCTTCATCAAGGAGAACAACATCACCATTTATGTCTATAAATTTGTCACACGCTGATAAAACTATTTTGGAGGCCCCCTTACAGTGAACACGAAAACCTTCATTAGGGAGATCTAAAACTGCGGCCATTCGCTTCTTTGTAGAGTTGAATGGTTCAACCTTCATGATTCTTGATTTTTCTCTTTCTTCTTGGAAATTTCCTCCAAGTAACATACCCAGCTCTAGAAGGGCAGTTTCAGTGGGTGGACCAAGTATCTCAATTTTGTTGTCTTTGTTTGTAACAACTTCTCCCCCAGTGTTATTAAATATCGATTCAAGTAGAATTCTCATTGCAAAATTGGGGATTGCAGAGTCAAAATTTAGAGTACTCTTGGAGCTGTTCACTTCCTGGATTTCCCCACAAATGCATGTCTTTAGGACAGTCATATGGTTAGTTGTTAATGTCCCAGTTTTGTCACTACAGATGGTTGTGGCAGACCCCATCGTCTCACAAGCAGCCAGATGGCGAACTAGTGCCTTATCATTCATCATCTTCTTCATGGCAAAAGCAAGACTCAGTGTCACAGCCAAGGAAGCCCCTCAGGAACTGCAACCACGACAATTGTAACAGCAACAGCAAAAAATTCCAATAATTCCGTGGCATCATCACCAGTCCAATTCCAGTGACTGCCTTCTGGAAGCTTCTGTCTATATAATCCTTCCACCAGGACAGCAAATGTCACAACAGCAAAAAATAGACCTATTTTTCCAATTACAGTTGCCACTCCATTCAACTTAACTTGCAATGGGGTCTCATCATATCCTCCTTCACTGAGAGTAGCCATGAGCTTACCCCACTGTGTTCTCATTCCAACAATAGTCACAAGCATTTTGCATGATCCATCCTGAACTTTGGTTCCAGAAAGAAGAAAAGGATTTGAAGTGTTCACATGAACCGGTTCACTCTCTCCTGTTAAACTGGATTCATTTATTAGCAAAGAAAACCCTGAAACAAAAAGTCCATCAGCTGGGACCTGGTCTCCAATGGACAGATGAACAATATAACCAGGAAATAAATCGTATATCGAGACTTTTTGCCTCAAGCCAGTTCTGCTAACATGAACTGATATCTTTTTCTTCTCCTTGTCCAAATCTTTGAATTGCAAAGACTGCTTGTAATAACTGGTAGCAGTGACAAACACAACAAGCAGAATGCTTGCAACAATTCCAAGTCCATCATGGGCACCTTTGGGCCATCCTTCCATGGTTATGCCAACAATAAGAGAAACAAGGGCACAAAAACCAAGTATCATAAGGGTCGTATCTTGAAGGGCTTCCCAAACAAAAACCCAGAAGCCCCGAGCTGGACTCTCAGTGAACTTATTTATTCCGTAAATATCTTTTCTTTTATTTAGTAGATCCTCAGAAGTAGATATACCATCGGCAATTGATGTGGAGAGCTTGCAAGCTATCCCCTCCACTCCACCATGAATTGCCAATTTTTTCACATCATGGCCTTCCAAGATAGACGCCAACTCATCGGCACAAATTTGAAAACCAGCAGCCTCAACCTCCTCAGGTACGGTGTAGTCACTGGACAAATTTAGACCTGTAATTATTTGAAAAAGTCAAAATGAAAGTGCAAACCATAGAATCCCTCAATCATAGAGCTGGAACAAAGCAAGACATTCTCACAATGGATAAACTGAAGAGCAGCTTTTGAGACCAAAACTGCAACTCTAAGCTTCTCCTGCAATGTGAAGATGAAAACCAAGAAAATCAATGAAAATGGAAGGACATGATTTAGCCTAAAAGAATTTATTCTTTTGCTTTTGATGGACTAGTACTTCTAATGAATTTGATTAACCTTGAATTCTATATCAGTGTAGGAAAATATATAGGTTACCAAGAACCAATCCAGCATGGAGAACAAACTTAAGTTTACAATGATGACACAAATTTTTGCTTGAAATAAGCCGTTTCTATTATCATAACATTAAATCTGGACCATCTAAAGCCAGTAGTACTCGATCTGTTTGAGCTTAACTTGCATCCTTGGCACCTTTTTTTCATCCCCGGGGAAGTGTATACTCTCCCTACACTTCTTCCCTAAAGCTATGTTCCTTTCTCAACAGCTAGTCTGAGTCCAATAATATTGCAGGATCCACAGAAAGGCCATTTCCAATGTATTTCAAATAACACTAGAAACCTGTTCTCTAGTTTTTTCTACACAAAAAATAATAATAAAAAACAGATGTAGATATAACTACAAAATGTAACATGGGATTCTAGCCTCTTAGGCTCTGTTTGGCATTGGATTGAGAAAAGCGATTTTCGGAAAAAAATTTGTATTTTTAACTTTTTTGAGTTTTAAAAACTGCTTTTGTTATAAACAAGTAAATAGATGTTTTTCAAAAACCATATTTGAAAAAAACAATTTATAAAAAATTAAAAAAATCAGTCAATTAAATATAAAAAAATTCAAAATCTGCTTGTATATTCTCAACAACAATCCCAAACACCCCCTTACTCTATCACTACACCCCAACAAACCTGATTAACCTTGAATTCTATATCAGTGTAGAAAATCAAAGGATAGAAAGAAATTTGTAAATGAATCACTGAACTAATTGCTAAATTAAGAACTTGCTTTAGTTATTACAATAACACCTAAAATTCTGCTAACAGCAGAAATACTCATTAATCGGAACTGATCAGTGAAAAAAAAACAGAAGATCATGATATTTGTTCACAATCACGTACATCTGTCTAATTGTTAAGAAAAAGTGAAAACAAATAAGAAATAAGAATAAAATATATAAAATAAAATTCCTAAATATTTCTTTTCATTAAAAAAAAAAAATTGAAAACAAATCAAGAAGCAAGCTGAAATGGTCAACGTTGAAAAGGAAAAAAAGTAGTAGGAGTTTAGTCTAATTCGAGTCCATCAGCGGAAATTTTAAATGGAAAACGATACAATAACAAACTAATGCTCTTCATTCAGACTAATGTTTCATTCTTGAAAGTAATATTCCTCCTTCTTTGCTCAGATTCATGTTGCTTCCCGAAATTTCTAAGCAATCGTACAACGGAATACATAGGGAAAGAGTAACGAGAGAAAGAGACCTGATTAGAGCGACGAATAACCTCAGCTTCAAAACGTTTGGACATATTAGCAGTGAAACGAAACCTTCTTTTTCGATTCTTCACTAACCAGCAAAGCTTCCTCCATCTCTGCAACGCCTCTTCCGATGAGTTCTTAGGCTTCACATCCCCGAAGTTCTCATTCAGATAGTTGTCCATCACATAAAATTTACAATTTCTCTCTTCTTCAAAAAAAAAAAAAAATCAGAGTGAAGGTAAGAACCAAAGATTATTATTATAGGGATAAATTCTCAAGCAAAATTATATTCCATGGGCACCTAACTTTCCCTTTCGATAAAGAAAGAAAAGTAAAGATGACTATGCTTGACCCTTGAAAAGAAAGACTATCAAATTTGAAACAAGCAAAATCAGATTCGTAGTAGCTAGGCAACCGGAGATGTAGATCTCATCTCACTGTACAAATACAAAAAAATCCATCGATATCGTTATAAGAGCACCATTATCGGCTTGCAACTGGAATTCCAAAATTCTACTTAACACTTGAAGACCAAGCATGAATAAGAGAGTATTTTCAAATTTATAAGCTTTTAACATAAGAAATAAGAGAGAATTCAAAGGATTAAAATATTTTTATAGATCTAATATGTATTATTTAATATTAATTTAATCAATTTAATTTTACAATATAATATAAAATTAAGTTAATATAATTATTATAAAATTAAAATTAATTAATTAGAAAAATTAATAGCACATAAATATTTATTTTATAATCTAGTATCGGATTTAAATATATATACTATAAGTTAATAATATTAATTATACTTAATAATATAAATATGAATATAATTAATATAAAATTGAAATTCTTTATATAAATCTGATATCGAATTTAAATAAATATGTATGTTACGTTAAAACCAGGTATTGGATTTATATTATTCTTTATTGAATTTATTTGAGAATAAAAAAATTAATATTTTAATTATTAATAGTTAATATAATATATTAAAAATGAATCAGATCCCATAAATTGAAATTAATATTAATTATACATAGTGTAGCTAAAATTTTATTAACGTGTAAGTGAAACTCACTATTTGCAATTTTCATCCAATTGCATAGATGAGATGCTCTAAGTAGTAGTTGTTATTTCTTTTGTACAAGAGCATCCACTAGCCTCTTATTTCAGTATTTATCTAAATTTATGAATGTTTATTTATTCCAACAATTTTTTTATTTTTTTCTCTGCCTATTTCACTTTCTAAAATTTATATTATATTTCTTTATATTTATAGTTATTAAGAGTTTTTAAGTAATATTTTCTTTTTTATTATTTTTTTACTCTTTCATTATTTTTTATCTTTTTATTTTATTTTTATATAGTTTTATTAATAAAAAATTAAAATAGAAAATAAAATAAAAAGTATTATTGAAATACACATAGTTTTCAAGATAAATTAAAATAAAAAATAATTTTTTATAATATAACATATAGGATTGTTGGTTTGCACTAGCAAAGCTTGAATTCTATATCAGAGTACAACAAACCTGATTCACGCGAGGGCTATTTACTATTGCCTTATAGTAGTAGAAACCAAAGTCGAAGTTGAGGTATGGGGTTGACTGGCTGGACCAGTGATTTATCCCTGTCCGGGCAGAGAGAAATGTGCGCCGCGTGAATTAGGGAACATCTCCAATTGGCAATTGATTCCCATTTCCCTATTGACGTGTTTTACTCATTGTACGTGTTGGGTTACAGTTATATCCGACGCCGTAATTTATTTTTAAATAATATTTTAAAGTATTTTTTAAATATAAAATAACAAAAACTTTAAATTTAATTAAATTTTTATTCTTTATTTTATTTATTGTAAATTAATATTTATTAAAAAATAAATTATTTTTATTATAAAAAAGAGAAAAATAACACATATAGAAAATATAATATGTATAAAAAGTTTGTATGCTTTAAATAATATATAGAATATGGAGTGAAATTTAGTTCTCTAAATATAAATTCATTATTCTTTAAATTTTAAAAATAGAAAATTTATTTAAAATAAAAAAGAAAGTTTATTAGAAATACTCTTAGGATATGGGCAATTAGAGTATTTAGTATATGACTGATTTTCAAAGTTTTTGTAGATAAATTTTTAAGTAGATTTAATATATTATTTCATTTATAGATTTAGCCAGACAAATTTTTTATTTATTATTATTTTAATTCAATGATTAAGCTTTTGTAAGATATAAGGAAATGCCATCACATGGGGCACGTAGGTATCACCTTTTTTTCCCAATTGCGAAAATGTTTACAAATCATGGCAGCTGACCTGCGAGCTAGCCCTACTTATTTTACATTTTCCACAGTAAACAAATTAGAAGTAGAAATTTAACAATTTACTTTTTTTTTAATAATTTACCAAATATGAAATAAATAAATATTAATTTTATAAATTTATGTAATTAATTTTTAATTGAAATTTTATTTAATCGAATTAATGATTTTAAAGGACACCATATTTTAATGCAGATTACATGAGAAAAAGACTGCCAGCTTTGTTCCCCGTCTCATTTTAATAGGAGAGGATATGTAGATCATTAGAGGGAAAGAACTGAAGTTTCGAGTCCAAAACTCAAAATTGAAAAATCTGGCCCAAGCTATGCCAATACGGGCCAGTGGGCCAATCGACCATCACTACTCCAACATTAAATAATGGAAATTTTTCAAAAATGGAAAAACACCCATAGTTAATTATTTTTTTAACTGTTCCAAAAACTAATTATAACAGTACCAAATCTAAAAATCACCTTGAAATGTGCCAATACAGTATATATCTAAAATACTTTTAATATATATAGGGTATACATTAGTTCACTTTTTACTAAAAAAAAATAAGAATAATTGATTTATTAAAAAAAAAAGAAAAATTGAATTGAATTCAAATTCAAAGCATTACATATTCTAAAACAAACAGCTTTCAATTTATTGTTGATCATTCACTATACCTTTCAGAATATCTTGGATATATTAAGCTTGAAAATAAAAAGAAGAATAAATGAATAATTAATAAATCATTTAATGTATTTATTTGTCTTGTGTTATTCCTTGTAGACCATTAAACAAGAGTTGTATAGTTCATTGTATAGTCTTGAATGTATTTTGGAAATATCTTAATTATATCTTATGAATACTTTGAGAATTTATAGAAAATTCCTTAGAAGAAATTCTCTGAAAATATATTGGGTATATCTTATTAATACTTTAGATCTACGTTTCGGAATTATCTCGGAATACTTTGGATATATTAAGCCTAAAAATATCTCGGAAAAAGAAGAAGAATAAATGAATAATTAATAAATCATTTAATGTATTTATTTGTTTTGTGTTATTCATTGTGGACCATTACATAAGATTTGTATAATTCATTGTATAGCCTTGAATTTATTTTGGAAATATTTTAATTATATTTTGCGAATGCTTTGAAAATTTATGGAAATTTCTTGGAAGGAATTCTCTGAAAATACATTAAGTATACCTTATGAATACTTTAAATCTACTTTTCGGAATTATATAGGAATATCTCATATATATTTTGGGAATACCACATGTATTCCTTAATTCAACCACACAAAAAATTCAATAAAGAACAAATAATAAAATAATAATAGAAGACCTTAATTTATAATTTAGATAAAATAAAATTCCATATTATGCACAAAGTAACTAAAAAAAGAAAAAAAAACAGTCATATGTCTGGTTGTTGCTTTCATAGATTCAATTCTTTCTTCTTCACGATGATTTTCAAACCCTAATAGATATTCCACAATTTAATTCAACTGGTACTGATTTGCTCTTCAATAATAGTACTAGCTGCAATATTTTACCGTTCGAAGTTAGCGATTCACATCTTGAAATGGATTTTTACAATTTTTCAGTCGATGAATGGAATCCATTGGATCAACTTCATTTAACGACAACACCTTCAAAATCAAAAGTTATAAATCTGAACATAGCTGTCGCGATGCCAAAAGTTGTGGAGGTGGACAAAAAGAACGTTCCACCTAGAATATGACAATACAGGGAGTCTAAGGAAACTGCAAAAATTGAACCAAAGTATAAATGAAAAAATTTTAATATAAATGAAAAGATGAAAAATTGTTGGTAATTTTAAAAAGAAAAATTAAAATTGGTAACCGAAGAAAATTTTATTCTAAATAATAATAATAATAATATAAGAAAAAAGAAGAAAGGTCAAAATGGATTCAAGCCCCGCAAATATCATGGATTGGTCCATAGAGAAGCAAACAATAAAAATAAAATAAAATGTAAAAGATGCCAAATTTTAATTTTTTAATTTTTATTTTCTGCTGGGTTGTGCCTCATTTATATGGATATAGCTGGGAATTTTTTTATTCAATTTTAATCTGTAAAAAACAATCCAAACTTATAAAAAAAGTTAAATAATTGAAAAGAATTTCGAGTTGGATAAAAATTGAATAATAGATCAGTTCAATTAATCATAATTTAATAAGTTTACTTAATACTTAAACTAAAAATCGATTTGATGGATTCAGTCATATTTAAATAAAAAATATTTTATTTTCCTTTCTTTTCAACTCGTTTAGATCAAATTTCTTTTTTTTTTTTTTTATAGCTCGGCTATCCCACTTAGCTTAGTCATTTCCATTTATGCCACTAGGCCTCTCAAAACTAATAAACACATAAATTATAAATTTTTTTACTACTATATATATATATTAGTGTGTTATTCTCGCATTGCATTAGGTATTTTTTTGAGACATTTTATTATCTCTTAATGAACGGAAAATAAAATTTATAGAAAAAAAATTGGGAAAAAGAATTAAGCTTTTATAAATTTTTTACCAATTTAGAACATAACTAAAATAATTTTTTAAGTAGTCAATCATCATAATTTAACAAAAAATATTATCTACTTAATTTTAATTGATTTAGTGTGTTTTATAAGCTTCATTTAGAATTATTGGTCAATGTGTCAATAGGTTTCAATTTTAAACATTAAATTAATTACTTTCCAATAATTAAATAAACTAACATTCACATCATAATTTATTATATATAATAATATTTTTAGTTTCGCTATAAAAAGGTGTAATAAAACTTTGGGTAAGTGGAAACTTACCTTTAGAACCGAATTTGTATATTCAATACTTCAGAAAGCTGGATAACTAAAACTAGACTTAAATTATACAGTACGAACCTTTCTTGTGATTCTCTCAATGAAATAGGAAGAGAAGAATTTTCAAAGGAAGATATGTGCTATTCCATATAACTTCTTAAGTTCTGTTGGTTTTCAACGGCATTTATTCTTCCTTTTATGCTACTAAATATGAGTTTTGGGTTAGATCAAATCTATATGGACGGCCAAAGCCACAAAATCCAATAAAAGGAAAATGATAATATAACTTTTAAATATCTATTATGCTTTTTTTATATATAATTAAAACAATAAGAAATTGTTAATTTTATAAGTTTTTCATTTTAATTTTTTTAAGTATTCTTTTATCATTCTCAACTATTAATTAAAAAAAATGTGTATAATTTGAATTTTTCATATAAACATAAAAAGTGTATTATTATTCGAAACTGCAGAAAAAAATGTATTGTTTATTATTATTGTTGTTATTAAGTTAATTTTTCACTTAACATTAGGTAATCGAATAAAAATAAAATTAGCATTTGGATAGCTTATTAATTAAAAATCAATCAAATCCAATAAATTTATTTAAATAAATTGGTTCAATATTTGTTTGGGCCGAATAATATATTAATAAATAAATTAATTGATATTGGTTCACTCCAAATTTTTGATTGCTCAATATTTCTCGTAAAAAAATATGAATAGTCTTATTTATAATATTTATTATTAATAAAATTGGAATATACTTTTTTTTATTAAAAAAATAACATTTTTAAGCATTTTTTACTTTTTAGTTTTTTTACTTTAAATTTTTTAGCATTTTTTTTAACCTATTTTGTTATATTCTCTCTCTTTGTATAATTATACTAACTACAATAGATAGAGTAAAAAATATATTGACTTGAATCAAAACGAAATAATGGATTAAATTTATGAAAAAATTACTGTATTAATTTTCCAAGCAGTCAATCATCATAATTTGACAAAAAATGTTATCCACTTAATTTTAATTGATTTAGTATGTTTTATAAGTTTCATTTAGAATTATTAGTTTAGTCTATGAAAATGTAATTTATGTTCTGATGTGTCAATATATTTCAATTTTAAACATTAAATTAATTACTCTTTAACAATTAAATACACTAACATTTACATCATAATTTATTCTATATAATAGTGTTTTCGATTTCACCATAAAAAGGAAAATGATAGTATAACTTTTAAATATATATTATATTTTTTATATAATTAAAATAATAAGAAATTATTAATTTTTTAGGTTTTTCATTTTAATTTATTTAAGTATTCTTTTATCATTCTCAATTATTAATAAAAAAAAATGTATAATTTGAATTTCTCATATAAACCTAAAAAGTGTATTATTATTAAAAATTTACAACAAAAAGTGTATTATTATTATTTATTAATATTATTATTTAATAATAATATTATTATTAAGTTAATTCCTTACTTAATATTAGGTAACCGAATAAAAATAAATTAGTATTTGGATAGTTTATTTATTAAAAATCAACTTAATCCAATAAACTTATATAAGATGAATTGGTTAAATATTGGTTTGAGTAGGATAGTATATTAGTAAATAAATTAGTTGATATTTGTTCATTTTAAATTTTCAATGACTCAATATTTTTTGTGAAAAAAATATGAATAGTCTTATTTATAATATTTATTATTAATAAAATTAGAATATACCTTTTTATTAAAAATAACATTTTTAAGCTTTTTTTTTTTAGTTTTTTAATTTAAATTTGTTAGCTTTTTTCTTTTATTCTTAACCTATTTTATTATATTATCTTTCTTTATATAATTGTACTAATTACAATAGATGGAATAAGAAATATATCGACTGGAGTCAAAAAGAAAAACTGGATTAAATTTATGAAAGCATTATGTGATTTATATTAATTTTTGACATAAAAAATATCCATATCTAATTTATTTAAAATTAATTTTTAAATATGATTAATTTTTTAATATATTTCGTAATTTAAAAATTTAATTTTAACTAGGCAGAAAGATTTTAAATACTCAAATTCTTAAATTCAATTTAATAGAAATTTATTAATTAAAAAATGAATTTAATTATTATATTAATATTAGCATATTAATTAAATGTAATATTAATATTACTTAAAAATATTAAATTATATAAATATATTAAAAATAAATATATATTATTAACTAAAAAATAAATATATTAACATTAAATAAATATATTAAAAATAAATATATAATGGAAATGTAATTAAATAAATAACCCAACCCACTGTATAATCTAAAAATGCTTCCAATCTGTTGGTGCAATAGTTAGTTCAGCCCACTAGCACATTTCTATTTTTTTCTTAACTCAGATGCATTCAAAACGATATTATTTTGCCTAGTAGCAGAACGATGTTGTTTTATAGTTAGAGATTTCAAAAACAAAAAAAGCTGAAACGACACGTTTTGCTCCATAGGCAAAACGATTCCGTTTTGGTCAAAAAACTGAAAAAATTAAAAGAGGCACAATCTGAAAGAGACTGTAGTACCTGCAATACTTTTTATCTTTCCTTTTATATCTATTAATAGATGGTAGGCTATAATTGAATTGATTTAAAAATTTATTTATATATATGATAATAATGTTAATAATATCTTTAAACAAAAAAAGGGGAGAAAACGTAATATCACAGGTAGAATAGCAGCCAATTAGGACGTAGTGGAATCTCCACCTGCGGCATGTAAATATATATGGGGACTCATGTTTCATGTAGGCGTGCCAACACAATCTAATCACAACTACTTACACATACCTTACAACCTATGACTGTGGACTTGTCTCCTTATCTTCATGTTCTTATTATTTTGATTTTCGAGTTTGTTAATTTTTTCACTCTCTTTAGCGACTATTAATAAATCCAGTAAAATTTGTCTTCTACAGAATAATTATGAACCCATGTTATATGAATGATCAAGATTAATTGACATCATTTATATTTACTAGAATTAGATGGACCTGGATATCATACTCGATAATTGTTGATTCAATTATTTAAAAATGACTTCAGCCAATCTAAAAATTCTTTTATTCATTTAATTAATAGGTAGCATTTGATTTCTTTTTTTGTGCCCAATGACAAAAGCAAAAAAATGACGATAATATATAGTATTTATGTAGAACTACGAGGTTCCGAGTTTTTAGGGAAACCCCTTGGCCTGTTTGTTTTTCAATATTTGCCAGCAGGATAACTCTATCTCTATGTCAACTCAACCAAGGTCCACTAAAGGAATATGTTAAAAAAAAAAATCAAAATTGTATTGGCAGAAAGCAAAGAAATTATGGCTTACGAATTAAAAAACAAAGTGGAAGACATTCAAAATTATCCACATCTTATCCTAAAAGTATCAAATCATTGAAAAATGGAAGGTAAAACACTAAAGTCACAGTCCAGGAAAGTAACCCACATTGGAGGGGCATCAACCACGCGTGCCAGAAAAGGAAAATTTTAGACTCTTTCATTATTGTAATCTATCTTCGAAAAATGGGAAAGAGAGACAAATTAAAACCAGAGCAAAAGAGGGAATGTGCATGCATATACTAGATATGTAAGAAATTAATGATTATGTCGAAGTTAATTCACTTTCTAATAATCTCCAATGTAATGATGCAGAGAACTGACTTTTTACTATATATGCTCCCCTTCTCCACAGACTTGGAGAGTTCAACATAATTGGACATTAATTTCGTTTATAGTTACAGCATTTTTGTTCAGCAAAATATAATATTTTTTTTATTCTAAAAAGTTATTTAACAGTAATTTTATTTTACTAAAATTATTTTCAGTCAATTTTTTTATATAAGTAATTAGAAATATAATGTGACAGCTAACGTATCACCGAAAATCTAATGTAGCGACTGAAGTATCACTAGAAATCTAACGTGGTGGTTTACGTATCACTGAAAAATTGATATGAGTGATTTTAATAAAATAAAAATATAATTTAATAATATTTTTGGGACATTTTTTTTTTTGTGATTTTAGTACAATTGGAGCAAAGTTAGTCCCATAATTGGGTTTAAAACTATATAGCTCTATATTTATTTAGTAAGTATTTGGAATTACTGTTAAAAATTCTAAAAGCATGTTTTAAATTTTATTGATATAATTAACTGATTTTTTTAAATTTCTTATAAGTTTTTTTTTTTAAACCTACTTTTGAAAAAAAATATTTATTTACCTGCTTCCACTAAAAACAGTTTTTAAAATTTTTAAAAAATTAAAAATACGAATTTTTTTCTATAAAATATATATATATATATATATTCAAAAAATGCTTTTTCGGAAAGGTGATCTTAATCTACAAAGGCTTTAACCACACAAATTAATAAAGGGATCGATATATTAATGTTCTTTGTTCCAGTCGAAGAATTTTCTTCAACCCCACAGTCCCATGCCTCAAAATTCCTATTCTCATCGTGAAATTAATTAGTTAAATTCAGCATTAATTCCAGGTAAAATCAAAATGACATTTTACACATCTTTGTCTGTCCTTTTCTACTCATGAGCTATCACATTCTGCTCTAGTCAAGCTGGAAATGTGTGTAGATGCTAATTTAGAAATTAAGCAAAGAGAAAAAAGAAAAAAGTTCTTCAGATTCAAACCCCTTAATTGGAAGACTCTCTCCCTATTTGTTCTTGTATATGTGAAAACTGGCCTCCACCAAAATTTGTACGAAACCATGGCATGCATAAATGATAAAACAAACCCATCTTCCCTATTCTCATCATTGCCACGCCATATATATATGTCCTTATAAAGGGCATAGGACCAATAACTTATCCACAACTTTCATACAAGTAATTTGCGTCCTCATTCCTAAATATGCTCTGTCTAGCTCATTCGTTGCCACTCTCATTAGGACTACTACCTACTGGCAACATGGAGTTGCGTTCTTAATTATTGCTTTTGGATGGTTACATTGTCTGCTCATCTTTTGGCTTCTCTCGGTCGATCATGACGATTTCAGGGCTTGAAGGGTTTTTCTTTTTTAATGTGATATACAGGCATGGTTATTGGTTAATAGAAAGCATATATATATATATATATACACACACACACACACGTTAATTTCTTATAGTTTGTGTCACTCATACTTGGTTTGACTTAGGGAAGAGATAAGATTTAAAACAAAAAAAAAAAGCAATGGAAAATAATGAAAATAATCATTTTAGTGGATTATCCTGTAGGACTCTCACATGGATTGGTGCTTGTTTGTGCCACGAGTTACTCTACTGTGTCTGCCAATCAATTTACTTATATTTATTTTGTATATAATAATAATAATTTCGTTTCTCTATTTTTTCATGCGAAATAGTCATAGCTATAAATGGAAAAAAAAATTTGAAGACTTTAAATAGTTTTCTCATAAGTTTTAAAAATACTTTATATACATAATTCAAATTTAAAAACTACAATTAAAGAAATTTACCCGTATTATCCCATTTTACTTTTTGGGGGTGGCTAAATTATTAATTCTGCTTTTATGTTAAACTGTGAAAAAAAAAAAAACAATACCTTGGAAAATCTTTAATTTACGAATAAATGAGAAAAAAGAAAAAGAAAAGAAAATATGCTTATGAATCTAAAATTAATCCGGTGGGGAAAATTAGGAGAAGAAATTATAGAATGCGGTTTGTGAGCTTAATTTCATTCATGATCAATTAATTTTGGTATTATTGTAATAAAGTTATATAATTTTTTTTATCTCATAAAAGTCATTTAATTATAGTTTATTTTAAGTGAAGTCACTTAAGATAATTTATCGATAGTTAACAATCGAAAAAGTTGTGCTAGCATCATAATTGACAAATTAAGAGTAACTTGACTCGTTTATATCTCTGACCGGAATGCTAGTACGACTTTTTTAGTTGTTAATTACTAAAAAATTATTAGAAATAACTATACTGAAATTAAACCATAGTTAAATAATTTTTATAAAATAAAAAAATAAATTATATACCGGTACTGTAATAGTATTAAAATTAAATTACAATAGATAAAATTAACATGTGCTATGTCAATGGCCAATCTTTGTCAAAGAAGGTAAATTTTTGAAAACGATGTTGAGTAGGTGTTTACAAACCGCCTAATATGTCCAAACCCAACAAATCAGAACTAATCTATCATCAAATTACAGTTTAAAAAATTATAGTAGATTGAGTTGGTTTATATTCTCTCTTATAAAGTTTAATGTTCAATTGTAGCTTCATTTCCCTTTGATAGCGGTCTATATTTACTGTTCTTTTTTATATTACTATTGAATTTCAATTGAGTAATTTAATTATAATTTTTTTTTTGTATATTTTTTTAAGAAATTTTTTATTGTAATTTTTATAGTATGATACTATGACTTGATAGTAAGTACATAAAGGCTTGTGAGATATTATACATATATTTATTTTTAAACCATTAATATTATTGTTAAAAAATGTACATAGAAAATCTGATCTAATCTAACCAGTAATAGATTTAATTGGTTTTTATATATTTGTTAATTGGATCGGATGAAAAAAATTATAAATTACAAATTGTAAATTAGATCCGAACCGCACCATTCAAACTGAGACGACCCCTAACGTGGAGGGTGGAGAAGTCAATTTGGTAACCAATGAGCTAGGTAGAGGCGGCTACGAGAAAATTATAAAAAATGAAGCCATCCCTATTGAATCAGATTCCTATAAATGGGACCCTACTGTCTTATTTCAGTAGGCAGTAGCAGTAGCAGATAGAAATTCTATATCATAAGGAACATTCACACTCAGCTACAGCCTGTATAATAACATATTGCCTTAACCATCTCATCAACAACATTACCTCTATCTTCATTTTTTTTCACCCGTTTTAAAGGATATAATCTTTGAATTTTCTTATTTAATTCTACTTTTGTTTTCTTAATTTTATGGCCTAAATGCATTAGGAAGAAAATTGTTCAAGATTTTGGCTAGATTCAATTGAACGATGGAAATTTTCAAACCATAGGTTTGATTCGATTGAATATTTTCAATCGGTTTGATTTGACACATGTCATCCCTGCTCCCAGTCCACGACTGCGCACACTGCACGCTGCAAAGAATGAGATCGAGTCCATTATTTTCACGCAGCTTTGTTGACTTTTCCAAATGTTATAAACGTAATTAATAATACGCAGTTCTTCTAAAGCAAAAATAATACGCAAGTTCTTATTTATTTATATATTACTTCTTATTTATTTTTAAATTTCTTATTAAAATTTTATTATTAATTAAGTATTACTATTAGAAATAATAAACAGTTTATATCAGAAGATATTTATCTAAATTAATAAACAGTTTAAATAAAATACATATCAATTAAAGGGTTGAAACGTTGACATATCAATAAGTCTGCATACCATAAAATTTAAAACTAAAAAAATAATATAATTACTATGACACAAAAAATAAGAGTAGAATTTTTTATGTAAAATATTTTTTTTATATAATTTATTAATATTTTTCTACAGTATATTGACATATCGGTACATTACAGTATAAATTGTTGAATTCAACATTATATAATTTAAACCGTTCAAAATTATACAATCATATATGTTGGATGATCATTTTATGATATCGACGTTCATTTGTTATGAATGAGCCATTTTTTTAAGAAAAAATTATTATTTACTCTATGTGATCTGACATAATATACTAGTACTCTTAAATATACCATCTGTTCCATGTGATTTGACATAATATACTAGTACTTCTAATGTTTGAAAATTATATTATGTACCTCCTGAAAGTTTGATATATTGCAATAATATCCTCTTACAAATTTGATTTATTGTACCAGTATCCTTAAAATTTGACATAATATACTAGTATACTTCCGAGTAAAAGTGAATATTTTTCTTAAAGATTATATAATTTAACAGAAATAAAATAAAAAAGATGAATCGTATATTTTTCAAAATTCAGAAAAATATTAGTGTATTATATCAAATTACAGATATAATTAGTAATTTTCCTTTTTTAACTATTAATATTAAATTAAGTCTAATTTTAATTTCTTTTAATTGCATCGGAATACGGGAACAGGACTAGGAGTGTGCAACTGTTCGGTTATAACAAATTACCTAACCGAAACATTAAAATTCGGTAATTGATTACTGTACTGAAAAAATTATTGTTCGATAAACAGTAGTAAGTTTTGAGCTACTTCGATTATTCGGAAATTTATTGCGGTAAAAACCGAATTATTGAATTTTATATATTTAATGTTAGGTCTATTTTAATTTTTTATGATATTTATATTTTTTAAAAATATATTTTTATTTTATTTCAAAAAAATTTTATTTTATGGTATTTTAATTTATGTGATATTTTAATTTATATAATATTTTTATTATAATTAAATAAATTAAAATTTTTGATAAATTTAAGAAAAATTTAAAATTTTGATTAAATTTTCTATTATTTAGATAATTATTGAAATTGTAAATTCGGTAATTCATAATTGAATTTTTTATTCATCGGTAATTGATAAGATTTTTTTTTTTTAAATTGGGTATGGAAAATTTTTTAACTAAATGCTCATTTCTAGGAGGACAACCAGTAGAGGTTTTATATATATACTTATCAGGTATCAAATCCAATTAATATTACTAGTTTAATTATTTGAATCTGTTTATTATTAAAAAATTTAAAATAAATAAATAATTAATAAAAATAATATATTATAAATTACTATAAAATAAAATAAATAAGATAAAAATTTAATACATTTAAATTAAAATAATTCATTATATTATATAAAAATAATATTAAAAAAAAATTACATTTCCAATTTTATTATATTTTTAATTTAATAATACATAAAAATAATTTATTATATTATTATATTTAATAAATTATAATAAAATAAATTATATATATATAATTGGAACAATCAGACAGTAGATATTCGGTAATTTCTATCTAAATTTATTATAAAATTTTAATAAAATTATCTATTGGAATTTAAATATAATCGAATTAAACAGATACTAACGATCAATTTAATATTTATACACATGCTCTCCCTCTCTCTCCTCTCGCTTGAGTCTTCAATCAATCAGTCAAAAAACTCTCTTTTGCTTCTTCCTCCTTTTTTCTCCCCTCTTCTTCAATTAATTCTTATGGGCAGTACTCTATTAGAAGCTCTGAACGTCCGAGTGGTGGGATCCGGCGAGAAAATCGTGGTTCTTGCCCATGGATTTGGTACCGATCAATCAGCATGGCAGCGCATTCTCCCCTTTTTCACTCAAAACTACCGAATAATCCTCTATGACCTCGTTTGCGCCGGCAGCGTCAATCCCGACTACTTCGATTTTAGAAGGTACACCTCTCTTGATGCTTACGTCGATGACTTGCTCAACATTCTTGACTCTCTTCGTGTCGATCGCTGCGCCTATGTTGGCCACTCTGTTTCTGCCATGATTGGTATTTTGGCTGCCATCAGACGCCCTGAACTATTCTCTAAACTCATCCTCATCGGCGCTTCTCCCAGGTTAATTAAGTTCTTGTGCGATTTGGATTTTCTCATTTCTTTATTTTCTTTATTGGAGTAGTGAAATCTTCGTTATATTAATTAGGTTCTTGAATGACAAAGATTACCATGGCGGATTCGAGCGAGCGGATATAGAGAATGTTTTGACTGCAATGGAGGCGAATTATGAGGCGTGGGTGAACGGTTTCGCGCCGCTGGCGGTGGGGGCGGATGTGCCTGCGGCGGTTAGAGAATTTAGCCGAACTCTTTTCAATATGAGGCCAGATATTACATTATTTGTGTCGATAACAATTTTTAATAGTGATCTAAGAGGAATATTGGGCCTAGTTAAGGTACCTTGTTGCATAATTCAGACAACGAAAGACGCGTCTGTCCCAACATCGGTGGCGGAGTATTTGAAGACCCATTTGGGTGGGCGGAACACGGTGGAGTTATTAAGAACAGAAGGCCATTTGCCGCATTTGAGTGCTCCAGCCCTGCTAGCTCAGGTCCTCCGGCGAGCAGTTTCCCGGTGAGTGTTTATGCTGTGGGAGTCAAATGGCCTAAGTTAGGAGAGCTGCTATCGTAACAGCTAGTGTGTTGGTTTATAAGAATGGAGATGTTGACACTTAGAGAATAACTTGTGAACATTGCTTGTTTAAACTTAAGATTGTCAATGTAATGATATGATATTTTAGACAATATCCATGTGATAATCACGTGATAGCGTGTTCTCGTCAATTCTTTTTTTTTTTTTTTCCATTTGAAAATGTTTTGGATAAATATGCAAGTAAGAAATAAGAAAGGACTAGATGCTACTAGTACTTTAGGTACCACCGCCTTGATGGGCCATTAGAGCAAACAGACTATCTCTAAATAAGGGCACAAGATCAAATTTATAAAATAATGACATAAGACATGTCTCGCTCCCATATTTTTTACGTTTTGTTGTTTTATTTTTTATTTTTTGGTACATTTTGTTATTTCAACTTTTTTTTAGTTCATTTTACTTTCTATTTAATTTGTAAAATCGAATATATTATCCTTTAATATTGACATGACAGTTGATAAAATATTATTTATAAAGTTAAATATTTTTTTTATCATATCAGTATTAGAAAGTTTATATACATTTTTATAAAATTTATAGAAGGCAAGACAGACCAAAAATAAATTAGGAATAGCGAGATGGATAAAAAAAAAAAAGTAGTGAACAAAATGGCAAAATATGCCAAGTATAGGGGATGAGATATATATACGTTATGCCTAAAATAATTTATTAATTTAATTAATTACAATTTATTATTTATGTAATTTTGTGAATGATTTAGTTCATAAATTTTTTTGTATGAAAGAAGATTTATCATTCTTGTCCGTCCATTATCTGTATTACTGGCACTTTTGAATCTTTGATTGTCGAATAGTCCATCTTTTGTTGCTATTGTTTTTGTTTCTTTTCATATTTGTGGTATGTTTCTTTCAAATGCAAATAAAATTTTATAATAGATGTTTGGTTGTGAGAAAGGGATGAGAAAACCATAAACTACTTGTTTTTGAGAAACAAACAGAATAAAGTTTTGACCCATTTCGATGAAGCCAATCTTAACAAACGAACACAAACTCTGGCCAATTCTTTCTATCCACCTAATTTTTTTCTTCATATAACTATTATAGATGTTGTGACGAAGGTACACAAATGCAAAAGAAATAAAAGATAATAAGAGATTGTGAAAGCGCCAAAGGACGCCTATGATTTTGAGAAGAAATGGTAAAGTTTAGTGTCCTTGTCGAGAATAATGTGCTTGACAAGGGTACAAAATAAATTAAATCAACATACATACAGACAGAACTGCCAAGAAAGAAACTTCAGCCCTATACAATGAATGATTCCGATACGTCAGATGCTTTTACAACAGTGGCAGGACTCCTCTATAAAGTATTCCACTTTCACAGATTTGGTTCTGAAGTGAAGGATACAAGATAATAAATAATAAATTAAAAAAAAAACCAAAAGAAGAAATTAAATGAAGGAAAAGAGGTGATAAAGAGATTTATTTCTTCTGTTTGGAACTTTGGATGCATATTAAATGGAGGTATCTCTTGCCTTTTACTTTTGTCTTCTTTACTGAAATTGAAATTGAAGTTCACTTTGGTGGGGTTTTCCCAAATTTATTTTCTTCTGTTTGTTTATTGTTTTTAATTCATATTCGAAGCCCTCTTTATCGTCTTTCACTGGTTTGTTCACTGTTCTCTGTTCTTTTTTCTTTTTATCCTTTTCTTTTATACATATTTTCAAGTAAACTTTCCGAATTCTAGGGTTTTTTTTTTGCATAACCTGCTCTCAAGTATAGTAAAGTTTCTATTAGTTTACTGGGACCACATTTTGGCAGGAAACTTGTAGCCAATTTGATTTTGCTGTCCATAAAATGTATCACACTAGAACTCAATATGAAAATCAGGACATTTATATCTACAGCTTAGGGCAATTAGCGAGGACCTGTCGCAGCTATTTTAATAGAATATACTGAGGCTTTATTGCTAAGAATGAAATATGGCAAGGCCAGTGATTTTTTTTCACTATTAACGAACTTAGTTCCTTGCTTAACGGCTTCAGTTAAGTGCTAAGGTGAATGATCATATGTGAAAGTAACCCTTGTTTATTTCTACTTCCGTCGTAGCATTTGCTTGTAAATGGGTGATGACTAATGACATATATCCTGTGGGGGTTTATAATTTGCTCTTGGTTCATGTGCCGCTATTATATTTTACATCTTTGTTGCTCATCTATGACAATCCAATATTTAGCTACAACTGAAATCTTGTCTTGTTTTCTGTTGTTGCTGCCAAAACTATTGACTTCTCTTCCAAATGATCTCTGACACTGCTCAATGTCATAGTTCCTCTGGTCATTTGTAGCTGCTAGATGAAGTTTTCACAGTTGTTTTCTGATATTAACTTGGTGATATATGTGTGAGAGAGAGTGGTCTCTATTCATATGTTGCAGCAACGCTGTTATTAGTGCTTCTCTCGATATACTTTTGTCCATTTAGTATCCCTATAACATTGGGAAAGAAAATGTTGTCTAAACATGCGGAATTAAATATTTAAAAGTTTTCTCTGTTTTAGTAGGAGACACGGATACAGGGATACGATACGGGATACGGGGACACCGCAAATTCCAAAACATTATTACACTTCACCAAAATGCCTTGTGCGTGCATAAATTATTTATGAATCTCTAGTTCTTTAATTACTTGACCGTTTACAGGTCTAGCTGTTAATTTCTCAGCTGCTGTTTCTGGATGATGAAGGTCTGCAAACTAAGCTCTCGGAACTTTCAATGATTCTCTGATAAACTTATTGAAGAAATTAAACAGGATCTGAGGTATAGTAATTTCGTTAGTGAACTCCTGTTTTTCGCAATGAGGACTACCTCATAGTTAGATTCCTTGCCACACAGATGAATTGGTAATAGAGATCACCTTGAACTTTTTCTTATGAAATTTTAGCCTGTTAACAGCAAAAATTTGTCTTTCCACCTCTGATATGAGCATTTAACAACTGGCTACTGCAAGATGACAACGTTTACTGAATGCCAAAAGGTCTAGTGCAAAAAATTTTTATGTTTCCACTTATGAGCATGTAACAACTCCCTACATGTAGATGAAAATGTTTACTTAATGCCAAAAGGTGTAGTTTCTTCCAATTTTGAAACTTTCGCTTCTTCACATTCATCCGAGCCACCTTTTCTAAAAGTCTGGAAATTTAATCTGCAGAAAGTTAAAGCCATGTTTCCAGATGGTAGCAGCTGTGCTAAAATATCAGTTGAAAGATGCAGCATTTGGGTTCGCAAGATAATTTCCTCCATATTGATGATATCCCTTGAACTGTTTCTGCTTGTAGAAGATATCTCTCTCTTTATGAATCGATGTGAAAAAGATTGCTAGGGTCATTTATTGAAAAAATTTTAAATAGGTTACTTTGGTTTAATTACTTGATAATTGTTTGCATGTATGTTTGGAACTATGTGCTTCACTTTTTGTCCAGCTTAAGTGAGCGGAAGCCAGCTGAGAGTGAATATGAAATTGTGTTTGCGGTTGTTTCTGACTCTCAGATGTTGGTATATGTAGAGAGAACGGCATCCAGTCTCTCGGAGGTACAGTAGTAATCTTCTCAGCCATTTATAGCACTCAATGCTCATCACAGAAATTTCTTATATTCACTATTCTCCTGGTTTTTTTTGTTTGTATAGCTTGGGACGATGAAGTTATTTACTTATTCCACAAAGATTAGCATTTCTTCTTTCTTGCAAATACTGTACAATACAAGTAAGATATAATGCTTCAAGTAAAATTTTATTGTTAACTAATCTGGTAACTATCATGCTTACATCCAAAAAGAGAGCAAGTTTAAAAATGCTGATGGTTGGATTTGGTTTTTTAGATGCAAAGATTCTTAAGAGCTCTGTTAGATAAAAGTTTTCAAACTGCTCTCTGGTACTTTGTTATACAAAAGAAAAAACATATTAAAAATGTACCATGTTGTGTGTATAAAGAGGAAAGTAAATTTATGAAAGACATAATCTAATCAACTTGTCCTGGAATCATATAATATATGTCATACTTAGTTTACATTTAATCTTGAGGCTCATACCATCACAGTCAATTGTTTTCCTAATAGTATCTCTCATTCTCTGTTAGCCAAGGCCACTCATCATGTGGAGTCAGATGCTGGAGTTGGGATGAATTTTCACAATTTGCATATTATTGTTTGCTGCACTTCGACTACAGTTTACTCGGTGAGACCACTGCCTTGTGGTTTTGTCTTTACATGGTAAGATCCATTCTGATTTAATTATACATTTTAGACGCTTTCGTCTCATTCTGAACCCTGGTTCTGACTTTTGTGGAGTACGGACCTGCTTCTGAACGAGACGAACCATTTCACGGTCTTTTTAGAGCTATATTTGCATATCTCGCTTTATATCACTATAAATTCTTTGGAAAACTGATCTGTGTTTATTTGATTTGACACTTTTTTAAAAAAAAAAAAAGAACTTGGAGGTTTTTGATGTTGATCTCATTATTGTTTTCTTTCAATGTTCAAATCCATGAAGATGTCTCTAGGCAAAAAAGGTATCTCATTTTCTTGATGTTATTTTTTCTTTCTTTAACTGTTTGATTTATATTCTTGTAATCTAAAAGGACGGCTAAAATCAAATTTTTTTTTTCTTTTAATTGTTTCGGTGCAAGCCCCACAATTTGTAAGATCAGTACTTGCTTTGCTTCGATTTTGCTTTTTTCCCTTATTTTTCTGTCAGTCATTCTAGATTGATTTGGTTTTAATGATTTAGCACAAATATTTGGATTAAGAATTATATTTCTTCGCATAAGTTCTTTTAACCTATGAAATTGAAATGGGTTGGGTTGGGGTGCTTATCATTCTCCGACCATTAATTTAAAATGAATACTTTGTAAGAGTATTAAATCCTGAATAATTCGACAACAATATTAATTTCTAAATAATTAAATCATTAGTATGAAAATCCTCCTTGTAAGACCTGAATTATGTGCAAGAATTGTATAGTGAGATGTGACGGATATATTTGTAAATTTATTCTAGTGGAAAATTAAAATGGAGATTGATATATCTCTTGCCGGTTTCTTTTGTCTTCTTTCCTTTCTTTTCTTTTCTTTTCTTTTTTGACTCCTTCTTACTGAAATTGAAATTTACTTTGGCGGAGCTTTTCCAAACTGATTTTCGATTTTATTTTCTTAACCATAGAATGATTGATCAATACTCGAAAACATCGACTCATGCTATTTGAGCTCTCACTCATGTGCAGTCTTCTTTTACCATTATCACAAAGTTTTAGGTACAGTAAAAATTCAATTCTCCTTTGTCAAGCAAGTTGTATTAAATTCAATTTCAATGGATTTGCATGAACTAGTGCACATATATGTACTGAATTCTATTTTGCTATACTGTGATGGAACCCATATTTTTATGTTATGCATATGCATCCAATTGTTATGTGTTGGATTCAAATTCATGTAGTATTATGGATCAAGGTATATCACACGTGTAAGAAACGGTGTCACTTTTGTAAATAAATTAAACTTCCACAGTTATCAATTATAGTGTGATATTTTTGTAAATATTTATATGTCATTAAATAAAAGTTCATTAGTTTATTGAAAAAAGATTCATTAGTTCATTAAAAAAAAATTTATTATAAATAAGGTAAATATTCATTAGTTTATTGAAAAAATTCATTATGAATAAACTGAAAAAGTTAATTATAAATGAACTAAAAGTGTATTAGTTTATTGAAAAATGTTCATTACGAATAAAGTAAAATTTTATTAGTTTATTAAGAAAGTTTATTGTGAATAAATTGAAAAAATTCATTAGTTTATTGAAAAATATTTATTAGTTCATTAAAAATTCATTACAAATAAAATAAATTGTTCATTAGTTTAATAAAAAGTTTTACTATGAATAAACTGAAAATAGTTTATTTTATGTTTTTGTGTATTTAGTTTAATTGATTTTTTTTTTTTGTATTTTTATTTATAGATATGAGTTTATTGAATTATCTTAGAAAAAATTTAAAAACATAACAAAAAAGAGAAATAAATAGCATCTGAAGATGAAAAAAAAAATGTACTTTTTACTAATAGATTAATGAATCTATATCAATAAATAATTCTATATAAATTTATTTTATTTATAAAATTGTTATTATATCTTTTATATATATTTGGTACATATTGCAATATGATAATTTGCGACATGCATCTTCCTAGTCCATAGAAGCAAGTAGGCCGAAATACAATTTCCTTTCATATAAATTGTGATTTTTTTCTTTTTTTTTTTTTTGCATATGAGCTTTTAGGCCCATACTACTTAAGATAGGTTCATACTTTCATTCATCTAAAACACTTCACCTATTGACTAAAGTATTGGATGTGCATAGAACTGCAGATTATATCATGAACCCATGTCTATACTGCGTCATGCTCGTGCTCCCGTACTGTTTTTCCCTTCATCATGCTCATGCACAGGTATAGCATCCGTGCTCCTTTTCTTCATCACGCTCGTGCACAAGTGTAGTGCCTGTACTGCTTCTCCCTTCATCTGCACTCTCATGCTATGTTAGTATGTCTGTGCTAATGAGTTTATAAACGATGTTTGAAACAATAAACCTGTCCATGCATCACATACTCGTCATAGTGTTGCACTCATTTGTACATTTGTAGCTTATAAATAATGAGCTGTAAGTTTCTAAGTGATGAACCTCCAAATCATAAATGATGAATCTACATATTCTGAACAATGAATCTGCAGTTTTAAACAAAATTTTTATAAGGGAGTTTTAACATTCTAAATCAAACCAATTTCTTAAAAATGGTGAAGTTAGAGAACAATGGTGGTATCCCTAAAAAAAAAAAAAGAAAAAGAAAAAAGAACAATGGTGGTACAGTTGATTGAAACTCTAGAAGTTGTCAAGGCAACTTAGGTTTGAATCACATCCTCTCTCTCTCTACCAATATGTATTGATAAAAAAAAGGTGGCGAGGACAAGTAATCTCGAATGCGGTAGTTCAAATAGGGTGTGATGACTCCATCAACCAGGTCAATTGAACAAAATTTTCAACTTTTCGAATTGCAAAAAACTTGGTGCAGTAAACCGCCCACCAACTGGCTGGAAGAAGTAGTTCCTCCTGTCTCTACAACCGTGTGGAAAAACCCCGCATTTCTAATTTTTGAACAAACGGAGAAAAGCAACCATTGCATAGCGTAAATATTTAATGTATATAGTATCCATATCCTCGACTTAATTAACTCGTTTTTTTTTTTTTTTTTTATCGAGGGAAGCTGATGGACTGTCACTGTCTGGTAGGGAAAAAAAAAATCGACTAGTAGACATTTGAGATGATCAAATACTTGAGTATGATGGTGTCAGATGTCTATGAACTTAGTTGAAATAAAAATGCTGCATATAACTTTCATTTTTCAAAGTTGAAGCAGAAGCTTCTCTTAGGGCCCTAAAATATTTGGAATCCTATCACCACCATCTCGTGTTAGATATGCTTCAGGGTAAGATTTCCTCTAATTTGAAGCACAATTTGAGGAAGGCAAATGCTTATTAATATATTAGAAAAGCATCCTCCATGGAGATTTTTAAAATTGCCCGTTAATGTTCTAAAAACATATTAATTGATGTTGACTGTTATAAAAATATTTTTTGAATTTTTTTTATTTAATTAACTATTTTTTAAATTTTTTATAAACTATTTTTTTCAATTATATTTAAAAAAAATATTTATTTATATATTTCTAAAAAAACCAGTTTTCTATACTAAAAATAATTAAAAATATAAATATTTTTCCAAATTCAATTCTAACCGCCGTTAAAAACGCTACGTTTGAAGAAAAGATAGTTTTGTAAAAGGAAAATCTGAAAGAGACAACAAAAATTTACAAATCCGCGATCATCAACATCAAGCAGTCAAAAGATAGGGGACCCACTAATGAAAAATGGGACTGACTGACCCATTAACCATAACTGAAAGTTGACCACTTGGCAAAAAAAAAAAAGACAGAAAATGGCTACACACTTCATATGATGGTGGTATGCAACCGTTAGATTATATCCAATTGATCCGTTAAAATTTAATAGTTAATTACCGTACTGAAAGAAATTTAGTTCGATAATCAGTAATAATATTTGAACTTATTTATTAATTTATTGTGATAATAATTGAATAACCGAATTTTTATATTTTAATTTTAAATTTTTATAAATTTTATTAAAGATATTTATATTTATCACAAATATATATTTTATTTTATTTTAAAAATATATTATTTTATGATATTTTAATTTATATGATATTTTTTATTTATATATCATTTTTATTATAATTAAATAAATTTAATAAATTTAAGTAAAATTTAAAAATTCAATTATTTAGATAATTACTGAAATTTTAAATTAAGTAATTGACAATCGAATTTTTTATTAGGTTTAGTAATATGTGAAGCTTTTTTTCAGATACAAAAATTTTTCTAGTTTAGTATCCGGATTATCAAATGCTTACTCCAACCTAATGGCTAATGCACGAGTTCCTCGTGGACTCAGTAAATGACAGCAAATATGACCCAAATAATAATAATAATTGCAAGAAGCATCAACGACCATCCGAGAGCTCTTTCCTTTGTTTTCCGCCTTAGGAAACGACGAGAATAAAAACAACTTTAAAATCAACCAAAAGAAAAAGTTAACGTTTTTACCAATCTCAAACCACTTAAAATTTTACAAAATCAGTAACAAAGGTATTTTTACATGGGTTGTTTATATCTTCTTTCTTTCTTTCTTTTTTTTTTTCTTTTTTAAAAAAAAAAAAAAAACTTATACACACTTTGTATGTATGATTACACATGGGCATGTGGTAGGGAGTACCATTCAAACCGACACCTCTGATGTTCTGGCAGCGACGTTACCGGATCTTGGTAGCCGTAGAAGATCTATCAATGTCTCCGCCTGTCAACACATCACGACCCACAAAAACCGGACAGCAAAAACTCAGTCTTATATTACATAAAAATATAAAACAAACAAAAATATTCCAAAACCCTCTGTTAGTTAAGACTTATTCTAATTAATGAGAAATTCTATGGCTTTCATTTGTTAATTAATAATATCAAAGTAAACAACCAAAGCAAAAAATTAAAAACGACAAAAAGATCATAATGTTGAAAAGGACATTATGTAATTTGGGATTCAGCACTGAAATTTCAAATTTGGGATTGAATTTATAAAAAGATAAAAATAAATAAATATAGACAGATAGAGTGAAAGAGGTGTCTGACGTAGCCAACCACTGTTTCTAAATTCGGGAAAAAAAAAACAACAAACAAAAAGACATTGATTTTGAATATAGCAGTGCCACGTCAGTATGCATTAGACTGTCGTTACGGCAGATTCAGAATTGGCTTACCTTTTGTTTGGCGCGATTGGTGCCGGACTGTGACAAAGCAACCAAGGGAGGAATCGCTCCTTCTCGGGCTACCATAGCACGATGCATCAAATTATCTTCGCAAAGCTGCAACAGCATAGAAACTGCGATCTCCTTCTGCCTCTGTGACCCTACCTCTATGATTTCCACCAGCACCGGAATTCCACCTTCCTCAACCAACGCCGTTCTCGCTTCTGGAACGGATATCAAAACACTCAACACGAAGGCTGATTTGTCCACCATATTTGACCCGAAATCAGCCATAAATTCCACCAGTGGCTTCATGATCCCAGCTTGGACGGCCCTAATCTTGTTCTCCTTCGCCGAGCATAGAGAATATAGTGCCGTCGCCGCATCCTTTTTCCCGCGAATTCCTCCTGTTTCGAGTAAGTTCACCAGAGGCGGAATAGCTCCTGATCGTCCAATTGCAATTTTATTCTCTTCAATCTGCGAAAGGCGAAGGAGAGCACATGCCGCGTTTTCCTTTGCCGTTGATGTCCCTATTTTCAAAGCCCTAACAAGTGGCTTAATAGCTCCCGACGAAGCAATCGCTTCCTTGTTCTCATCGCAGAGAGACAGGTTCAAAATCGCCGTAACACCATTTTCTTGAAGCTGAGGATCCGATGATGATATTAGAGAAATCAGAGGCTTAACTGCTCCAGCTTTAGCGATTTTGAGGCGATTCTCTGGCTTATTCTTGGCCAGAAGCCTAATCTCCATAGCGGCCTGCTTTTGCTCGTCAATCGAACAGGATTCTAGATTCAAAACAAGCTGCCGAATAAAATCATCGGAATTCTCTGATGCACAGGCTATCAATAATCTCCGGCTCTCAGATGACGCAGTAGGAAATTCACCAGATCTGTCGCTGTTACAGTCACTGAAAGCAGAGGAAGCATCATTAACACTTGCATCATCGAAACTCCTCCCCATGTAGGTAAAATTTGCTCGATTTTCCTTCTCCATCACTCTTATAATCTTCTTTTACTGCATCAAAATCAGCGAGCAATATTAAGGAGATTCGGAATGAAAGAAATCGGGGTGGATGGGCGGTGGCTGGAGCTAAAAGATGACCGTATGGGAAGAGAGAATAAGTTAAGTTAGTTAAAGAGAGGAGAGGCAGTGATTTGTAAGGGACATAGGGAAGGAAGGGAAAGAGGGAGAACACCTGGACAAGAGAGCGTGGGTCATTGGAGGATGGGCCGACACGTGCTTGTTTTTTACTGTACCAAATCCTAGTCGGGTGTGAGCACGTGCGAAAGGTCTCTTTAAACGCGTGCGGTGCGTGGAAAGTTCGCTATTCCATAATGCTCTTTCGACATTAGAGATGATTAAGTAAATTTCACGCTCTACATATCATTTATAATAATTTAATATTTAAAAAATTATTTATAATATAAAAATAATTCAATTATATAAATTATAACAATTTAGTATTTTAAAAATTATTTGTAATATAAAAATACATCAACTTTTATTTTGTAACTAGTATTTATATCTTCAATTATTATGGTTCATTTCGCATTGTGTTTGGAAAAAAATTTGTATTTTTAACGTTTTGAGTTTTGAAAACCATTTTTGATAAATACAAATAAATAGTATTTTTTTCAAAAGCATATTTGAAAAAAAAATAATTCATAAAAATTAAGAAAAATTAGTCAATTAAATTAAAAAAATTTAAAACCTGCTTTTGAAACACAAAACAGCACTCCCAAACAATTTTTAGTCTCTCTAACAGAAGTATAACATGAAATTTTTAGATAAATTTTAATAAAAACAAAGTTAGTTGTAATACCTAGTCAGTAAAATTGAAATTTATTTAATGTGAATATTACATCTAATTTTATTTTTGTTAAAATCTATCTGATATGAATATTTTATATCACATTTATATTAGAGAGACTAACAATCAAAGATGTAAATATTATTTAGTTACAAAATAAATGTTAAAGTACTTTTGTATTATAAAATAAAAATAGAAGTACTTTTATGTTACAAATAATTTTTAAAATATTGAATTATTATAATTTATATAGTTTGAATTCTTTTGTGTTACAAATAATTTTTTAAATATTAAATTATTACAAATTATATAATTAAATAACAGAATTAAAATTCACCCAAGAAGAACCCTTCACCTTCCTTATTCTGGTCTTTCTCCAGCGTATATTTTGATTTCGTTTTTATTTTTGTGGATAATTTAGTGGGCGCAATTCAGTATTTTTCACGTAGTACGTTTTGGTACGCCTGAGTGCTTGATATCCTGCCACGTTACCATAAAAATTTGTTAAAGCCTTTTTTTTTTTTTTTTTTCTGCAAGTCTTTGACAGAGATGCACATGGTTTGATTAATCATGAGGCATCAAAACAGATCAGAACCATGCCACTGTGGGTGATCTCAAAATATTGAACTATTATTTAACTTCCTTTCTTTTTTTTTAAAAAAAAGGAGAAAAAACCAAATCATTATTTATTTGTTACCATTAAATAACTATAAACTCAAATACTCATTTTTCTATAGATGAATCTTTATTATATAATATAAAATATATTTCATTTTATGATTTGTGAAAATTTCTCTTCTAACTGTTAATTAGGTGAATATTGACAAATGTCTGAAAAAAAATCTGGATTAATTTCTCTAAAGGTTACTATACTTTTTATAAGTTGTGCAAAAATAAAATTTTTAATTTTTTTATAAAAATTATTAAACTTAATTTTTTTTTATAAAAATAAATATTTATGTGGATGATGATGTGGTATTACATGTCAATATTCCGGTATTAAATCATCAGCAATTCGGTAAGAAAATTGCCGTAAGTGATTTTTATAAAAAAAAATTAAAAAAATAATTTTTATTGTTAAAAATATAATGACCATTAGTGAAATTAACCCAAAACATCGTTTAACATTCCTCCACACATCAATAATAGTTTGAAAGTAAACTTATTTCACATCAAATTAATTTCCAAATTAAAGCATGTTCCACATTATGATTAAAAAATAAATAAATTATGAAAACGATTTAAATATTTGAATGTTTTAGATGGAACTGGAAACACATTATTTTCATATTTTTAAGGAGGAAAAAAAAAGTTTAAATCATTTATTAAGGTGGTGGATATTAGTTCATCATTCAGTCAAATGTTATGATTAATTTTGAAAAAAATTAGAAGACAGACAACAAGAATAGATATATGCATAATAAAATCAGAAATCGAAAATGCCGACATTATTGGCTGCGAAATGAAGATTATACATACTGTAGCTATGGGTGCTGTTTAAAATCAAAAAGTGATTAGTTAAATGAGATCTCTCAAAATTCATGTGGAAGTTGACGTAGGGATGATATTTTCATTAGTTATATACACTTTGGACTTTAACGCATCTTTTTCTTCCTTCATTTTCATGACAGGGAACACAAGTGGGTTCGGTCATCAATTGTCTAATTTGGAAGCAATAGTTGCTAGTCTGAGTTTTCGTTCCTTCTTTTTCTTCCTGCTTCATACCGATAACTATCGTATGATTCTATCCAAAATCCCATCATTAGTCTTTTTTCGTATTGTGTTTGAAAAAAGTATTTTTTGAAAAAAATATATTTTTTAATTTTTTTAAATTTTGAAAACTATTTTTGAATCGAAACAGGTAAATAGATATTTTAAAAAAAATATGTTTGATAAAAGCAATTTATAAAAAATTAGTCAATTAAATAAAAAAAATTTAAAACTTGCTTTTAAAACACTCAACAACAATTTCAAACGCCTCCTTAATAGATTTTATATTATATTAAGACACTATTTTATTGATCCTTTTCAATAATGAATTTGAATAATATATATAAATTGTCCAACAGTTTTATATCGGGAGTTTAAATGATAGAAGATGAATGATTTATAATTATGATGTAAGTGACTCCAAATTGATGAAAGCTATTTTGAAGCCGTGGCAATTTTACAAAGAACAACCATATCACAAAAATGTTTGTACTGAGAAAATGGTATGAGGGCATATAGGAGACCAAAAAAATTGGGAAAGAAGATAGGGATGGCCATCGATGGAGTGTTTGATATCTATCAGAAGATGCGGGTATAGATTGATACAAAGAGACCATTAGATAAATTATAATATTAATTTTTGAGATGAGTAGATAAATATGAGTACAGTTATTTTAAAATTATTGTGGGAGTGTGTCGCTATCTTTATTGAAGGAGTGTATTGCTAGTAAATGGATTTGTACCTAACTTTTATAAAAACTAATTTAAAGGTAGAAAATTATTCAAACCATTCTAATTACTATTAATATTTTAAAATTGTTCAAACCATTATAATTACTATTAATATTTTTTATTCCCAACCATTATAATTACTATTAATTTTTTATTTCCAATAGATGTGAGACTTTAATACTATCCTCTTACGTCCGGACATGTTGTAAAGTATAACACATCAGGAGATCACCTGTAGTATGAAAGTAGCAAATCATATTTCTCTTAATAAACACTCTCCTCTCACGTCCAGACTCTCTGTGTGGATACGTTACAACAGGAGGTCACATAGAGCATAAAAGTAGCAAACCGTATTACTCGAAAATTATATATTTGATACCATATAAAATTCGATAGATAAATAGACTTGGATCCAATTTTTCCTAAAAATTAGCTCAAAAATAGAAGATTGTCAAAGCCATTATAAATACTATTCGTTTTTTATTCCCAACGGATGTGAAACTTTAACTCTGCGGATTCAGATCAAAAACCAAAAGAAATTAAAATTTTATTGAAAGAAAAAATTGAAACTATAATAAGGTGGATGGCGAACTTAAATTATAAATTCCAATAATGGGTGAGAGAGACGTTTACTTTACAATTAAACTAGAGATAAGAAGAGTATAAAAATACTTTCAATCCACAAATGACTGCCATTAACGCTACGTCCTATAAGTCATTGGCTGGCCAATATTACAAGAAAAAGAAATATATATATATCTTTTATTAAACCATGAGTACCTCAATTTTCCTATCTGAAAATGATGAATGGTTGTTTTTTCAAAATATGAATTTCCCAGTTAGTGGTCTACCACTCGTTCCACCAGTCCATACACTAAGAACACTGCTGAATCTTGTAGACAGATGCAATCTAAGAAATTTCAAATATATGAACTTTCCTCACACCTATATTTCTAATCTCTTTACGTCTAGAATCAAAACTTTTATACTTTCCAATTCACAAATATTATGAAGCGAAATCTAAATCCAAACAATCCATTTTCATCTTTATTAGAAGAATACATACCAAAGCACAGGGGGAAACAAAAGAAATCAATGTAAGTGAAAATGAAACCGTCAAACATAAGCAATAAAGGCAGGAACAGAAGACAAAGGCCTCAAACTGGAGCATACAATTGTGGAACAAAAGAAAACCACCTGAAGCCACAGCTCCATTTATCAGGCAATGAAGGGCATTTAGGCAGCCAGTGCCAAGTTCTTCTTGATACTTTACAGTACAATATCTCTGGCCATGTGTAGCAGCATATACAGATCATGCCTTGATGCCAAAAACAATAAACATGCTCATAATTATGATAGCAAACTGATACAAATTTTCTACACATCATTTCTGGTAATCTTTCAACTTCCTCCCAGTTCCCTCCATTACCCAATTCCCACAATTTCATCATCTTTGATATCCCATTTCTCCCAATTCCCCCAATTAAGTATAATTTCTCTTCCCCATCACTCACCAATCTAACAAAAGTGAGCTCTCCTGGCAATTCATTGCTCAATTTCTTCCACTTCCCACTCTCCAAATCAAGACACACTATTGAAAATGGCTCTGAAGTGGTGAAGTACAATGACCCATTAAAGAAAACACCTTCTTGATGACAATTGTCATTAAGAATTGGGTCAAGATTATCATATGATCGCCATGAATGAACACCAGAATCATATATAAAAGCTGAAATGGATGAAAACTTAGAGCATAGAACAAAGATTTTGTACCCACATGGTGTTGACACAAAAGTAAGCGACTCAAAAGCAAAAGGGTGACTTGGAAATTCAATTACCCTTGATGATTTGGATAAGCAATTGCACACAAAAAAAGAAGAAGAATTAGCAAGAGAGAAGCAAAAAAGCCCATGAGAAGATGAGAGAAGAGTACAAGATTGTGAACTACCAGTAGCAACGGCAGCAGTAGCAGCAGTATTAGCAGAGAAGGGCAGCAAAGAAGAGAGTGAAGATAGCGATAAGGTTAAATTCCGCCAAGTACCAAGCATAGAATCATACAAACAGTACCGATGGTAAAACTGAGGATGAGAAAGTAAAAGAAAAGAAGAGAGAGGAGAACCAAAAGAAGAGTGTTTGGACATAAAAGAGGGAGAGAATATAAGAGACCTGAAATGCTTACAAGTGGATCTAAGACTCAAGAAAGCTTTCAGTGGCAAGAGAGACAAAACAAGATCAAGAATCTCTATCGGAAGCCGACTCCAGATCCCAGGATCCATCTCCGGCGACCTACTGGGGGATTGTGAGGTATATGGGATCAAGGATTGGTCTCTGATCGTCAAAGGAGAAAGAGAGCAAGTGGGTTTGATGGAAGGTTTTTGCAGCTGAAACATGTTTAAAAGAACACACAGAAGAATCAAAATCTATCAAAAGATTTCATCTTTCAGCTGCAACTTAACATGTTTGAATTAAATGATAGATTGGAACTAAATCCGCACGCAGTAATGTAAGAAAGGAAACAAAAAAAAAAAAAGGCCTTTGACTGAAATGAAAGTACTAGTATACCCTGCTGGCTTATTTGGGTGCAATAGGAAAAAGAGTTATGGTTGAAAACATAAAAAAGTTGAAATTGCAAGTTGTAGGTTTCTTTTGGGCTGGGTAAGCAAGTGGGGTTTATTTCCAATTCTTTAGTAATTTGCACTTAGTCTTACTCTCTTTTCACCCAAATTCAACCATTCATATTTTGCAAGAAATACTAAATGGGTCCAACTAACATATCTAAACCCTTAATATGTTCATCCTTTCAAGACATTAGAAACATGTTTTTCACAAATTTAATTCCAATGCAACCAAAATGATCGTTCTTTTAATAGAAGAAGAAGAAAATGATGGAATGCCCTGTTGTGAAGGAAGAGAGAACAAGATAATGTTAAATTGGAGACAGAGAGATTTAGGCCTGTGTTTATAGACAATTATTATAATTCACATATTATAATTTTCATAGGTTTCATAATCCAAATATTATTTTGATAAGAAATTAAATAGTTAAAATAAAAATACAGTATAAAAACGATTATAAATTAAGATCTATCTCGTGATCGCACTATAAACAACGTTAAAAACCTACGAGATATTTCAATTATGTAAATTGTGATATTTCAATTATATAAATTGTAATAATTTAATATTTTAAAAATTATTTTAATTATAAAATAAAAATTAATATAATTTTACATTACAAATTAGAATTATTACAATTTATATTGTTAATTGGGTCTTAAAATTATGACCTTACTTGAACATGCAAGCAAATGATGTGCCGGCAAGCCAGCGGGTGAATCCGATGAGGTAATGTAACAGAGTAGAAGCATCGAACTAAGGGGCTGAACTCGGCTCGTTTGCAGAAAACGGAAGATATGAAGCGAGTTGTCGACGGATATGTGCTTGCCATCAACAGAAAAGAAACATAGGGAGAGGAAAAGAATATTAAAACTATATAAAAAAATGAAAACAAAATCTTACTTGCTTCGACGAGAAGATGCTGTGAGTGGCGACGATAGAGAGAAGCTGCATGAAAATGGCGAGGAAGAAAGAGAGAAAAAGAGCAACAGCAGAGATATGCCCGTTGAGACTGTTCTGAAGATTGAAGATGGAGAATAAAACTTTTTTTTTCTCATTTTTAAAACGACGTCGTTTATGTGTCAAAGATGATAAGAATGAACTGTGAGTTACGGCTATGGATCAATTTCAACATATTACTCAATTGAACTCACTTTTTAGTTCCAGATGCTATTTGTTTTTTAAATTATAGCATAAAGTGCAATTTATAGTAGTCAAATATATTTGGAAAAATAGTAAGTAGCTTGATATAATACATTTCTACTTTTCTGAAATCTGAAAAATATACAATTTATTCATATAATTTGGTATAATACACTAATATCATTCTAAGTTTTGAAAAAAAAATATAATATATCAGTAAAAAAAATATTTTCTTTTGCTCACGGAGATATTAATCTTGTAAATCAAACTTATATGGGTATTAGTGAAATATGTCAAAACTTCAGGGGGTAAATAATATCATTTTCAAACCTCAGGGGTACTAGTATATTTTTTCATATATTTATTAACAATGGCGGAGCTTGATTCCTAATTACAGGAGCAATAAACAAAATAAACATAGTAACAACTATAGAAAAATATTTATCATAATTCTTAATAATACTATATATATATAAAAAAAATTTCAAAATTTTGAACGACAAACATTAAAATTATATGAAAAATATTTATTATAAATATTAATTATATATATATATTAAAATTTTGGGAAGGGCAACGCCTTTATAAAGTTATATCACTATGTATTAGAGTATCTTCAACAATTTATCTATTTTATTCGTTATTTATATTTAAAAGTTTTATGTCATCTAATAAAATTTGTATTTTTTTTTATTTATTTACTCCTTAAAATTTACATTATTCACTTTTAAATTTAAGAGTAATAAAGAGCTTTAAGCAATATTTTATTTTTTACTCATTTTTTATTTTTTTTCTAAATAGTTTTGTTAATAAAAAATTAAAATAGTGAGTGAAATTATTGAATTGTATACAATTTTTTTTAAAAATAAAATAAAAAATAAATTTTTTATAATATAATAGAGCAGAAAATAGAAAGTATTATTGATTAAAAAATCAAATATAAAGTATTGTTAGAAATAGTTTAGTATCTGAAAATAATTAATTTTTTAAAATAATTTTTTTTTTTTAAGAAATAGTGAGTCAATTTTTACCTTGGGAATGAAGTCTCTGTCTCGCATACTTGAGGGTTCTGAGTGGTGGTGAAGTGATCTTTGAACCTTGCGTGCATGATCGCCAGGTGCTTCCATATCTACTGATTAAAATAAGCTGTATCAATTACTTTTGTTCATTACTATCAACACATCTCCATCAACTTCAATGCTTTGGGTTTATTGCAAACAAAGCTCCGCGAAAATTTTTTAGATAAATTTTATAAACTAATTTAATTATATAATAATATATATTTAATTGATTTATTCTTATTCAATTAATATAAATACAACATATATATTAATAAATGATTGGATTAGTTTATATATGATATGATAGATAGAATTAAAAAAAATTTATCTACACAGGAATTAATAAACTTTTAACTAGTACTATTTTTTGTTTTTTTATTTTAATATAAAGAAATTTACATTTTAACCAAATTTACACATAATAACTATAGTTAAATAATAAATTGTTTTCAGTAAAAAAAAAACTTAATATAAGAAAAAAATGCAAGCTTTTATATTGGAATTAATTTTTAAATAATAATAATAATTTCATTATTCATTATCCAACAAAGCAATCATATTATCATTTTAAAAAATAATAAATACAATTAGTTTTCCTTATACTAATAGTAATAGGCTAACCATAACATAGTTCAGTAGTTTGAAACGAGAACCTATTCTAACCAGGAACAGAATACTGAAGTTCCTCTGCCAATTAGTTTAAACCCTGCCCTAACTCTTTCTATTTATAATCTTAACGTCAGGATCATAACTGTTCACGGCTGGAGAAAATCAATCATGGATTCTTCACAAGCAATCGGGAAGAAAGCAATATGGTCACTGGTTTGTCCTGAATCTTTATCTCATGTTCAATTTAGCCCAACCGCCATTGCTGATTATGCTTATGAATTCTCTCTCGGTAAAAAGCCCGACGCTTCTCTTGCTCTCCTCGTCAGGAAACAGCTCATGCACTTGCATTGGAAGATTGAATCTACGCCATGCCATAGCTCTTTTAGGTATCGATATACATCACCTGATGATGGAAATAAATATCTTTCCCTTCACCTACTTTGCGATTATCTCAGTAATAATCAGATTCAGAGGCACCCAATAAAGAGGAAGAAGAGGGAAGATTATGAATTGTCAGACTCGTTGTCCTCTGAGGTTACATCAGTTGTTGATTCTGAAGATGAGGGAAAAAGTTGCAAGAAATTGAAGAGACAAGAAGAAGAAGAAGAAGAAGAAGAAGAAGAAGAAGAAGAAGAAGAAGAAGAAGAAGAAGAAGAAGAAGAAAAAGAGAGAAGTCTGCGCATCAGAATTAGAGACGCCAATTCCTGGAATCGAACTCGTTGTAGTGCGTTGTCTAGTTTGATAGATAATAATTTGGTGATCGAGGGTGAGAAAGTGCATTATCGTGTTGCTAAGACTAAGAATCGTCCTGCATTGACAGGAAGGGTTATTCGTGAGGGAATTTTGTGTGATTGTTGTCAGAAGATTTTTGCCCTAACTGAATTTGAAGCTCATTCTGGTAGCACAAAACATAGGCCAGCTGCAAATATTATTTTGGAAGATGGCAGGTCTCTCTCTGATTGCCAGCGGCAATTGTTAGGTGAAGGTAAGAAGCTAAAGCTGAAGATCACTGGCAAAACTGAGGGTAAGACGCTTAAACTGAAAATCACAAGAAAGCCCAACACTACTAAGAAGAAGAAGAAGAAACATAGTGAACAGGAGGAAGATAGTGATTATTTATGTTCTGTTTGTCTCCAGGGAGGTGACTTGATTTTATGTGATGGGTGCCCATCAGCATTTCACAAAGTTTGCCTTGGTATAAAGGATGTTCCTTTCGGCCAATGGTTTTGTCCATTTTGCTGCTGTGATCATTGTGGCTGCAGGAAATTCAATAACAACGTTAAGAAGCATGGTTATATTCTCAGGTGTGGGCAATGCCCACGAAAGATTCATGTTGCTTGTGCGGAGCAAATAGGAATTATGAACTTGAAAAAGGGAATTTCTAATTGGTTTTGCAGTGACAAATGCAGATATGTATGTTTTGGGTTGCAGAATCTCCTAGGAAAACCCATTACGGTAGGGGCTGATAATCTAACTTGGACAGTGTTGAAAGGAGGGCAGACTGACTGTTTTGAGAATTACAGACTTAATCTCGCTCTTGAAGCGATGCATGAGTGTTTCCAACCAGTTGAAGAATTCTACACAGGAAGAGATCTGGTTGAAGATATTATTTTCAGCAAAGAATCTGATCTTAATCGACTGAATTTTCGGAGATTCTACACTATCCTTCTAGAGCAGAACAATGAAGTAATTAGTGTTGCGAATTTGCGAGTTTCTGGAGATGAAGTGGCAGAGTTACCACTCATCGCCACCAGATTTCAGTATCGAAGACTCGGAATGTGCAGGAAGTTGATGGATGAGCTTGAAAAGCTGCTCATTCACCTGGGTGTGAAGAATTTAGTTTTACCTTCTGCCTCTGCTACCTTGGAGACATGGACCAATGGTTTCGGATTCTCAGAGGCTACTGAATCTGATAGAAGACACTATTTAGATTACAACTTGCTTAACTTTGAAGGGACTGTCATGTGTCACAAGCCATTAAGAAAAGATGGAATGAGGCTTGAATTTTGATAGACTCATGATGAATTTTGATAGACTCGTGATGGATTTTGGCTCGTCATTATGTAAGTCTGTTTCGTATATAAGATAACTAGACAATGGATATGATACTTATATTTAGAGTTGACAAAGGAATGCTTCTGCTTGTATTTTAATATCAGCAAGTTTAGGCTTCAAGTAATTCTAATGTTCTTAATTAAATGTACAAAACTAGTGGAGATGGGAGGACTTTCAGCAATGCAGATTGTTACCTCAGTAGTAACTTAGCCCTTTTGAGATGTAAGAGTGAGAGTGGTCCTTCATGTTTTGTGGATCATTCCTGCTTGTTCTGTTCTTTAATGAGGAGTTGTTGTAATGTTGGATCATTTTAGTAAAATGGGCATGGAATTCTAGGGGCAATGTTAAAAACACAAAGACAAAGTATACTTTGTAGTTCTCAAATAGCAATTTAAGTATTTTACAGAGTAATTAATTGAGTTTTTTTTTTTACTTGAAAAAATATGAGAAATATTAAAATTATATCCTAATAAATTTATTTTTTAATTTATTTATTACTATTACACAAATCTTAATAAATTATAAATTCTATCAACGAATTAGTTTAATCAATATCTTCAATAATTCTAATTCATTGATATCATAATTAAAATACTCATAAACGTAAAGTTAATAAATAAAAAAAATAATATAAATTCGGTTTAATTATTAGATGAATCAACTCTAATTTCTTTAATACATTATATACACAGCTAATCACGAGTATAAACTAAGTGCTCTGCTCAAAACATTTGCAAATATGACAATATAATTTTATATTAATTTGAATGCTAAATTACACAAATAATTAAGTTAATATATTAATACTATTATGGTTAAACAGTTATTAACTTTTATAAGAGATATCAAACAAGTTATAATTCGTAATTCACAAAAGCATATACACAATATGCAAGCGTCAGGAAGTATATATGGTATAAATAAATCATGAGTTAAAAAAAAGAAGCTCGCAGTGCAACAGAAACAAGCAAGAGAAAGAAAAGAAAAAAGTAGAAAATAAAGGATAAAAAGCTAGCAACATACAGTACAGTTTGGTAGGTTACAACGTGTAAGAGACAGATTGCTTAAATGTCTGAAACAAAGGGATGCAGCTATAGATGTTCAATCACTCCAGTTATCCCGATCCTCAGCTGGCCCTGCGTCCTGCATGTCAATACCAAAAGCTCACTAAGAATACAGCCATCTGCAGTTACTAGCCCACTAATGCCTAAAATCTATTTGCTTGAAACATACATGCAAGTTAAAATGACATTTAATAAATACTAATTGCATGAATAGGATGTATACCATCTCGTCAGCAATCAATCTGAATGGAGACCAGACCAGAATTTGTTTATCATTTCCACCTGTGTACATTTCCTGTTACAGAAACAAATAAATCAAACAATTGAGCAGTACAGACACGGGCATTGTCGCAAAGTTTTATGTAAATTAAAGTAAAGATCATTCAGTTATCCACTAAAAACTCAAGGCAAAAGGATTGCCCCCACCCCTGCGCCCCGGGCCCAAACTTCTTATGATCCTCTAACAAGCTTTTCTAAGGGCACAGTCCTATTTTATCATGTGTAACTTTAGTTTGTTAACGCTATGAAGGAAATAGCTCCACTACAACCTCAAATACAAGTTGTATCTATTCCTCCCCCTTCTCTTTTTTTAATCTCGAGGGAGGCCCCCAAACCTATGAAACCACAGGCATTTCTTTGCCTTCAGATGTTCGTTGAGCCTTTGGAAAAAAATTTTAAAGAAGCCCACAGCAGAATTTATCATGATATTGAGTTTGTACGTAATATTCTCGAATTCTATGGACCAGGGTTTAGTAATGCATGAACAGCATTCTAGACCTGGTTCAATTGACAATGTAACAGATATTGTGCCTAGTCTAGTTCATAAAAGACAATTGGAAGAACCATCCGAAAAAAAAAGAAAAAAAAAAAAGTCTGGAAGTAGAATTGGACCTGATCCTGTGAACTAAACCAGCAACAATTCACGTATTCGTAATGGCCACGAAAAGTCATGGACGTTGTACCCGACCAAATATCAAATGCCTAAAGCATTTAAAACAACTGTTAAGATTCAAATACAAATATATTCATAACTAAATTAGATACCCAAAAAAGGGTTGGAAAACTATATATACCTTTACAGCTGTCATGCATGGAACAAAAACAAGGGATGAATCTTGTGTTGTGGCCAATTGGATTGCTTTGCTAGTTTGTAGGCGAATAGTTTCAAAGTTCACAAGTGTATTGCAGCCAGATTCAATATCCCACAACCTCATTCGCGAATCTGATCCTACAATCCAGAAATACAGAGAGGCAGAGAGTCAAACAATACTTGTCAAAAGAAATACTGCTTCTACAAAAACTTAAATCCTAACTATTCAAAGAAAATACAAATTAGAAAGAACTTGTATTGGCGAACAAAAAGGCAAAGAAGGAAGAAGCCTAAGTTGATATTTATCTGCTCCTAAAATTAGCCCCATTAGGAAACACCTTAAGCTAATCTTCAAAATATGCTATTTAAGAATACATTAAGGCTCCATTGGTACATCCAGAAAAATTGGTTAACGGAAAAAATTTCCTGGTCAAAGAAAAAAACTAAGTCATTTTTCTGGAAAACGACTTCTTCTTTTGAGAATGATAAGTCGTTTTCCGGATTTTGACACATTTATATAAATAAAACTTTTTATATTAAGATTAATTAAATATATACTAATTAATATATTAACTATTGAAAATTACTTTTGATGACCTCCGGCCACCAACAGTAGCCGGTTACCGGAATTTTTTTTTTTTAAATTATTATTTTATGTAATTTCCTTTTATACATAGTTATAAATTAAAAATATCAAATTTTGAGTATATGCAAAAGAAAATGATATTTTTCAAAATACACCAAATACTAGAAAATAATTTCCTTAAAATTTTATGTGTACAACCAAAATAATATTTTCTTGCAAATATGTAGAAAATATCTTATGCTCATTGTCTTTATATAACATGTATGATCTTTGGTTTCAGAATATAATGTTAAATCCAGAAAATGAAAATAATTCAACCTGCACTTAGAAGATACATTCCATCTTCGGTTATTTTTAGACCAGTAATGGCACCATAATGGGCAGTGGCATGATCTTGGATGGACATCATCCCTGGATGTAATCTCTGCCTAATAGGAACCTTGGCTGGAGTTCGACCAGGAGGAGACTGCTTTATTCCGTTCCCACCAGCTGTTTTCCTTTGGGGTGCCCGTGATTTTGAAGATGAATTTTGACCTGCTGATAAGGTCTTTGGCATTGAAACCTGAGTATTTTATTAGCAGATGAAACAATGAGAGCAAAATTAAAGTCAACCCACAAGATGGGGTTTGGGGTGAATTTGGATAATCAACTAGAAGAACATTATGACTGTCAATAGCCAATATCATAAGGATTATTATGTTTCAGGTTCCAAGCATATACCACATGCTTGAAACAATTTTGACCAATGTAATTGGATGATTTGAAATATTATATTTAACCGAAGCCGTGAGTATGATATAGATTTGAGATAGGATAAAGGTATTTTGGAGAAGTCTCTGCATGCATGTGCATAAATGATATTTGCACAAGATTGAAATATGAGAACTAACAACTAGGAATTTTCTTGGTCCAAAGAAAAAAAATTCACAGTAAAGAGACCTTATTTGAGACACAGTGTGCAAGTACTGGCGTCCGCCTTCCAAGCTGAGTCTGAGACTGATCTAAAACACGAAAACATCCAGCACGTCTTATATCCCAAAAACGTATAGCACCATCACATCCACCAGTAACCAAAACCCACTCACTAGAAGTGGACCATTCCACTGCCATAACACCATCTGCCATCAAAAGAAATAGCAATGTCCTTAATCATAGTTTACTTATGAGCTGCAAGATAAGATACCATATATTGGAAGGAAAGTATGCGAAGCAATGTTCCAGACTTCCAGTTATAAAAAGCATTACAAAAAAATGCTATTTACCCTTGCTCTTCTCTCTCCTATTTTCTTCTAGTGCTATAATACAAAAAGAAGTAAAAACTCACCACATATAATAATATTATGGTCCTGGTACCCTAAACTCTAGTTTTGAGTCTTTGGCTAAATTAATCCTTTGGATCCTTCCAGTTGTAACAAAGATACAACAACATTTCATTATTTTTAACCTACTTTGTGGTGGCAATTCATTGAAAGTTTCAACTACTAATTGCATGATGCATTTCTTGGAAAAGCAGGACCTGAAGTTTAAATCCTCGATTTGGGAAAAATCAATAAGTACTCTGACAGTTCAAAGATAAATAACTTTCACAGGGCTAACACTAGAAAAGGGGAAAAAATTGCGGTAACCTAATATGCTAACCCCAACTACCCTGGATGAAGACTAACTGTCCCCCATGGTATCACTGCGACTATTATTGATTATAATTTCTGACGCCAAACAAAAGGATACACCCAAACAAGAATTTACTGGCAAGGGGCATACCACGGTGACCAGAAAGTGTGTGAGCAAATGCACCAGAAGCAATATCACATAGTCGAACTTGAACATCTTCAGTTCCAGCAGCAATCAGCATGTGAGATGTCGCCAGTGGAGACATTGCAGTTCTATAAACCTTTCCAGGCATTTTAAAGTTCATCACCACCTATCATATATATATTTGAAAAAAAAAATAGAGCAAATAAATAAAAAATCACTTAACCATCAAACATAATTCTTCGAGAAAACAAGAAAGATCACCATGAGAACCAATAGAGTGCGTACATGAGTGGAATTAGTATCCCAAACTTTTATGTAATGATCATAGGAACCGGTGATGAATAGCCCTGTATCCACAGGATACCATATAGCAGAAGATACGGTATATTTATGCCCAGCCTCATGTTTCTTATCAACAACAAATAAGCACTTGTGCTTAGCAATAAGTCCCCCTCCTTCATAATCTGTCGCCCGCTGAACATCAAAAACAGCAGCTGATGCATCTGACGCACCAGATAACAGATATCTCCCCTCTGTCAAATCAACCTGATTTTATCATCAGAACAGAGTAATTTTGCAAAATTGAAGTTCCTAAAACAGGAAAAATCTACGAAGTTACAGATTATGTACCTGAACAGAGTTTACGGCGCCTCTATGAGGGGAGACAATGTCTTTGTCATTAGAAAGTTGGAGACTAGCGATCCGGCTGGCTTTAATCCGATTGGTGAAGGAATTAGGGCGGGTTTTACCCGCTTCTCTGTCTCTGATTTCCCTCCACATTTTCGAGGCATCTTTAGCCTCAGAAATACAGGGCTTCTGCACTTCTGTGCGATTTTAAAGCTGATTTACTTAATTCGGATAAACTAGATTCAATCTATGCTAAACAAGAGGCCCTAAGGAGATTTCAGAATTCAGATATAAAATATTCAGAATACCTCTGTCTACTTCCTAGCTCCTGTTTTCAACTTCCACAGATTTTTTTTTCCTGAAGATGTTCTGCTTTGATTTTCTTAGATCTTTATCTTTCGTTGATGAGTGAAATAGAGACGGGCCGGACCATACTTCTCTTCTGATAATCTGGTCGTGTTAGCCTTAGCCCAATAAAATTCGGGCCTTTCAAAAGTGTGGTTGTAGTTTTCTCTAAGGAATTTTACAAATATGTCAAAATAAAAAGGCACAAATAGTTACATATTTACGGCCAGTAATTACAAAAATATGGAAATTCAAAAAATTACTCTAAAGTGTATCAAAAAGCGCATAGTTAGTACATTTATGGAATACTTTTGACATATTTTATGAATACATTAGTTCAATTTTCATAAAAAAAAATATAAAGGAAAAAGAAGAAAATGAATTGAATAATTAATAAATCATTTAAGGTGCTAGAGCCTTAAACTTGATTCATATAGTTCAATATGGAATCTTAGATATACTTTTCGCAATATATTGGATATATCTTGAGAATAGCTTGAAAATTAATTAAGAATATATGGGGAATAGCTTGGATATATATCCCAAATAACTTGGTTCAATTTTCAAAAAAAAATAAAAGAATAAAATTGAATAATTAATAAATTATTTAAGGTGTTGTTTGACTTTATGTTATTCTTTGTAGAATCTTGGACTTAATTAGTATAATTCATTGTGGAGTCTTAGACTTAATTAGTATTCATTCAGAATACTTTTGATATACCTTAAAAATACTTTGAAAATATCTTGAATATAATTATGAGGAAATTTTATCATTTGCCTAAATTTTTTTTTTCAGTTTTACTATAAGTTTTGTAAAATTTCATTTGTATCGAATTTTTTTTTCTTTCTTACTTTTTTTTCATTCTCATTTCATTTGCAAAGATTATATAAGATGAAAAACATGAAGAAATCGAAGAAAAATAAGTAAAACAAGATTTCTTGATTATGCAAATCACTAATTCAGATGCAGGCAATATCACGTTAGAGTTAAACTCGCTGCACCAAGAGCTAAAGAAGCAGAGCACCTCAGTTTTTGGATATGCGATTTAAATACCAAGAAAAGATGAAGGACTTTAAGCATAGTAAATATGGAAAATAAGCTATATAATTAGGTTTAGATGTTTATTAAAGATTGGTGGATCTAGTAAAATGTATGCATTTGTTTATTAATAATCAATTATCGTTTGTTCTTCAAAAATATACTCAAAGTATGCTCAAGGTATATTGGATTTTATAGCTTTTGTTCACAACTGTTTTAAGCTGAATGTATCCTTTAAATATACTTAAGGTATAACCAAGGTATACTGGACTTTATAGACTGTTGTCTATATGCTGAAGTTATTCCCAAGATATACTCAAGGTATGCCTAATATATATTAGACTTTATAGCCTTTGTTCATAACTATTTTAGGCCGAGGATATTTCCAAAGTATATCCAAAATATATCGGACTTTACAAACTGTTGTCCATATGTCGAAGGTATTTCCAAGGTATATTGAATTTTATAACCTTTATTTATAATTGTTTTAGGCCGAAGATAACCTCAAAGTATACCGGACTTTGTAGACTATGGTCCATATACTAAAAGTATTTCCAAGATATATCCAAGGTATGCCAATATTATTAACATGACAAATATTTTTAATAAAAAATATTATTAATATTAATAAAAATAATAAAATATAAAATTAATAAAATTAGAATAATTCTAAATAATTCTAATAAATAAAAATAAATAAAAATTCTAATATTAAATTTGATTTATTTTTTATTTTATTTTATTTTTATATTATAATATTATTTTAAATATTTAAATTAATTTATTTTAGTAATTTTATTACTTTTTAAATTTATACCAGACTTTATAACATTTGTTCACAACTATTTTAGACTGAAAGTATCTCCGAGATATACCCAAGGTATACCGGACTTTGTAGACTGTTGTCCGTATACTGAAGGTATTTTCAAGATATATTTAAGATATACTAAAAGTATACCGAACTTTATAGCATTCGTTCACAAACTGTTTACAGTTGTGAAATATATCTCCAAGATATATTTTAGGCCTAAGATATCTCCAAGATATATCTAAGGTATGCCAAAGATATACCGAACTTTATAGCCTTTGTTCACAACTGTTTTAAGCCAAAGATATTCTCAATATATATCAAAGGTATGCCAAAAATATACCGAACTTTATAGCCTTTGTTTACAACTGTTTTAGGCCGACATTATTTCCTAGATATATCAAAGATATACCGAACTTTATAGCCTTTATTCACAACTATTTTAAGCCGAATGTATTTCCAAAATATACCCAAGGTATACCGAACTTTTATAGCTTTTGTTCACAATTGTTTTAGGCCAAAAGTATCTCCAAGATATATCCAAAATATGGCCAAGGTATACCAGACTTTATAACATTTGTTCACAACTATTTTAAGCTGAAAGTATCTCCGAGATATACCCAAGATATATAAGAGGTGCTGGTGTAATTATAGAAAGTATTTTTCGATAAAATTGAAAAAAAAATTGAGAAGACGTAAAGTTGTAATTATTTTTCATTTTTTGATATTATGAAAAATTCCCTATAATTATCATCAAACACAAATTCAAATCCCACTTAATCAATTTAATACTTATCCCTAACCTAAACCCATCTTGTTCAAAGCTCTAAACCAATAGTATGATCTTGTTTGGTCCAAAGAAATTCAGTATCCGAATTTCAAATCTTACTTTGTATTCAAATTCCTATCCTAATTATGATTCACATGCTTTTTATCTCTAGGCCACTTGCCCTGCCAACTCCTATTTATGTCCTCGTCTGCAAATTTCGACAAAACTCTTCAAATCTCCGATAAATCTCCAATCACCACACCTGCAAAATCTAGAAAATGCCTCACAATACGTGATGAGGAAACCTATGCTGTTGTTATCGAAAAAATTATCGAACGCGACTTCTTCTCTAACATCTCCAAGCTCTGTGATTGTCTCGATTTGCTTGAAGCGGCAAAAACCGGCAATTCTGTTCAAATTCAAGACGCACAGTTGAAGATCATCGAGAATGTTAAGTACAAAAAGAAATTAATTATGGTAAAATTAAAAATAAAAGTATAGGTAGTTTTATAAATAAAATTTAAAAGATGGTAATTCTCGAAATTTCCTCTTTTTTTTATGAAATCCGAATGGGTAATTTTTAGTGACGATGCTCTAACTGTTTAATGTGTAACAATACATTATCTAGAATCACAATGTGTATTTTAATTTCCTTTTTACTTTAATTTTGTGTCGCAAATATCACATAAGAGGCTAAAAAAAAGCTTTATGTAACAAATTATATTGTAGGTAGTGAATCTGAAAGTGAAAACAGTGAAAATTACCCGAAATGAGCCAATGAAGTGTGAAAAGTGGTCTGGACTAAACAAAAATTATATAACCATTTTATTTAACTATTTTCTTCTCATGTATGCTGTATTTTATATCTAGAATCTTAATGTGTATATATATATATAGAAAATTATTAGTCTACACATTTTAGAATGCTAAGCTGTCGTTTTCTATCTTAATGGTGTTTAGATTGTATAGATGGCGTTTTTGTGGTAGTGCAGCTTTTTTTAAGCAAGAAATTTGGTGGACAACTAATTGTTTACATTAATGTTTATATAAGAATGGTGACATTCATTCTGCTGTGCTCTCTGATTGTTTCTCAGATGAAGAAATAGTTTTTGCCATTTCTTTATCTCTGAATAGATGTTGGCCTACTAGGCTTAGTAGATATATACAAGAGATTGAACCAATCCATTCAATGATAATTACTACTTTTTTCTAAACTAAGGGTTATAACAAGTGGTGGTGCCACCTTTACTTGAGCGGTGTTCATTTTCAACTGGTTATAGCCTCCTTTAAACTTTTTAAAATGTATATAATAATATATAAATTTATATCATTTTTTTTTTAAATTTTTTATGTTAGAAACTTATTTTTACATTGTAAACTTAAATTTTTAGTTTTTTACTTCATTTATATAGACTTTTAGCTGATTATCTCTCATCATTTAAGGGATTTAGCTCCGCCTCTAGATATAATTGAAATCATACTGAAATTCAAAGAATATCTAAACTACTAAAAGCAATATATTAAAAGAGAAATTTATTTGAAAATTAATTGTACGTGGGAAATTAGCATTTGAGAATGACAAAAGTTGGAGGGAGTGGGACAATCAAAGCTGTAAAGGCAGAGAAATGTTTCAGCTTCAAATTTGTCAGGTTTAATAGCATAAGAAGAAAACAAGCTCTCTACTGCTTCTCTGCATCTTCTGATCTGAAAGAGAAGCACGTGATCTGTTTGTTCTTTTACGAACTCACTCAGCTTCTTCTTTTTTTCTACTTTTCACTTGCACAGCTTTTCCTTGCCTCATCATTTCATTTTCTGTTTACTAATATATTTTGTATAAAATCTTCCGATTTTTCAAACTTAAGATATGCCTATCACGTGTGAATATAATGTTATTTTGCAGTTTAATTTTTATTTTTATGGTGTTTTGCTCCTTAATTACTGCATTAATTTTGTTCTTAATTATATGCTAAATGACATTTCAGGATAAATTTTACTCACGGTACTCTAATTATATAATTCGTAACAACTTGGTACTTAAAAGATTATTTGTAACACAAAAGTATCTCAATTATCTAACTCGTAACAACTTGGTACTTGAAAGATTATTTGTAATACAAACGTACCCCAATTATGTAAATTGTAACAATTCAGTACTTTAAAAATTATTTGTAACACAAAAATATCTTAACTTTTATTTTGTAACTAAATAGTACTTATGTCTTCAACTATTAAGGTTCATTTAACATTGTATTTGGAAAAAAACGTTTTTCCAAAAAAAAAATTTTACATTTTTATTTTTTTTTAGTTTTGAAAACTATTTTTGGTAAATACATATAAATAGATATTTTTTCCAGAAGTATATTTGAAAAAAAATAATTCATAAAAATTAAAAAAAATTAGTCAATTAAATCAAAAAAATTTAAAACTTGTTTTTGGAACACATAACAGCACTCAAACACCTCTTAATCTCTTTAACAGAAGTATAACATGAAATGTCCAGATAAATTTTAATAAAAACAAAACTAGTTGTAATATATAGTCAGTAAAATTTATTTGATGTGAATATTACATCTAATTTTATTTTTATTAAAATTTATTTGATACAGATATTTTATATCATACTTATGTTAGAGAGACTAACATTCAAATACAAAAGTACTATTCAGTTACAAAATAAAAGTTGAAATATTTTTGTGTTACAAAATAAAAATTGAGGCACTTTTGTATTATAAATAATTTTTTAGGTATCGAATTGTTACGAATTAAATAATTAAAATACTTTTATATTACAAAATTACAAATTGCATACTTGCAAAACTGGGCATGAAATTCATCCCATTTTCGAATAGTTTTGTAAAGCTACTTTTTACCATTTTTTATATCCACGGAATAAGGATGCAAAAAAGGAATTTTCAATTTTGAATTGGAAAATTAAATACCGCTAATCGCGTTGCATGATATCTGTATCTTTGGTTATCCCGCCCATCATCGGCCGTACCATGTTATTTCTGTGCAAATTTCTTTTATTAAATTTTTTGTTCTATTAATTATTGTATTAAAAATTATTATTTACTTTTTAATAGTTTAATATAATATATTAAGAATTTTAATATTTAAAAAATATATAATTTATTCTATATACTTTAATATAATATATGGAGTGTTTGTAATTACAGTTGAATATTTTAAAAGTATGATTTGAGTTTTTTTGATTTAATTAATTGATTTTTTAAATTTTTTATAAATTATTTTTTTCAAACATATTTTTAAAAAATATATATATTTATCTACTTTTACTCAAAAATAATTTTCAAAACTCAAAAAAATTAAAAATACAAATTTTTTTTTAAAAGTGCTTTTTCAAAATTTAATACCAAACACCACATACTAATTACCTCATGATATTTGAAAATTATACTACTATTACCTTATAGAAGTTTGATTTATTGTATTTGTATTTTCTCTAAATTTGATTTATTGTACTATTATCCATGAATAAAATAGAATATTATTTCTTATTAATATAAATGGTATAATTTTCAAATTTTAGGAGCGTAATAGCATAATATATCAAACCAAATGAGACAAATTGTATAATTTTTAAATTTTAAAAGAATATTAGTATATTATGTCAAATTATAGAATAAATAATAATTTTTTTAATGAATTACAAATATAAGATTTATTATGATATTATGATCTAAATTTTTTAAAGGTATTTTATAAGTAGAGTTCAAAGACTCTACACTCTCATCTTATTATATTAAGTTATGAGCTACTTTGAGGCTGTAAACCAGAGAGCCAGAAAGATTCTTCGGCTTTGCGTTATTCAAAGTGGAATGATAGACCCACCTCAACAAATTCATGCTACCACACTGAGATACTAATTCAATTATTGGAGATATATTAGTAATTAGATCATTCACTTAGTCAAATCGTATCAAGGATAATATGGACATTTTAAAATATAGTTTTGTTGCCTAATAGCCCTCAATAAATAATTAAATTTTATTAACTATTTAAAAATTTATATTGAAAAAACCAATATGAGTGATGAATCAGCTAAGAGCAAAAACAAGAAAAAAATATTTACCCAAATATGTCCATATACTTTTTTAACTCAAAATAAGCGTCAGCTACCAACCTGAGGTTATTTTCGGCACATCCCTTTAGTTTTTCTTTCTAGAAAAAAGTCGTTAATTAATTATTTTATTAAAAAATTATTATTTACTCTGTATATTTTAACATAACATATTAATATTTTTATAAAATTTTAAAAGGTATAATTTATTTTTATAATCTAAAATAATACACTAATATTTTTATAAAATTTGAAAAAAAAAATCTAATAGTAAAATAAAATATTCTTTTTTATAGTATAAATTATTAATTTAATAAATTAAATTTATAATAAAATACTAATACAATATATTAAAATTTTAAAAAATAAATAATACAACTTTTAAAATTTTAAAAATAAAAACTACAAACAATAATTCATATATTTTTCATATTAGTGTACTGTAATTTTCCCTATTTTATTTTGTCTTCAAACAAGAAGAGTGCCATCGCTGTCCTCAAAAACAAACAAAGAAATTCATATTTTAAATATTCAGAACGAAGAAAAGAAAACACAACTTGAAAAACAAGAGAATCTATGTGCACCTGCCCCCCCAGCTGCAACCACCATTGCCACAAATGGATCCACTCTTTCTATGGTGGAGTCTGATATAAGCAACACCCAGGTCCCCATTGTTATGTATTTCTTCTCTCTTTTACAAAGAAACAACATTCTTCATTTCAGCTGGAAACTTGAAAGTGATGAAAAATATACTCAAGTATTACAGGATAACAATAGCTTCCTTGGAGAAGTAGCTTTCAAGGGATGCTGCCAATCAATTATCTGGGTTCTGGTTTTTTTGGTAAGTCCAATGCTATGCTCTCTTGTATGTCTCGCCGCTTTCATCTCCTGCGACCTGGGGGTATAATTTGTTTTATTCATTTGTCTCCTTCTTGCTCGTCTCTTTTGAAACTTTCCCTTTGTCCCTCCGGCTGTTGCTTTACTTGTTATTTTGAAACTTTTGTGGGTTCCTCTGTGAATGCTTTGGATTTTGGGTTGTGTTTGTTAAATGGCTGTCTATTGTTTTTGCTACGTTGTACGCTGAATTGCTGATCTAACTGCTTTTCTACTGCTAACAAAGGGCATTTGTACGGCTCATTTTCAAATGGTGCTGTGAAAAAGAGGCTCTCTACTCCTTTAAGGTTCTGTTCTTCTTGTACAGGTATATAAAATGTATAAATGGTCACAAGAAGTCGATTTATTAGCAGAACTGCTTTAATTTTTAAAGCATCATGTAATTACAGTCTAATAATGAATTTTTCTTAAACTTCATTAATCATTAGTAATAATTTAGTAACAGAAAGATCTTATTGATTCTTTGCCGTACTATTGATACATTTAATAGGCTACCAGATTGCTAGTTTATCTTCTTTGGTATTTGCTTAAATGTGCTTTATTGTCTGTAAATGACGTTGTTTCTGATTTCATGTTAATTAGATGAAAATTTCATCTAAGGGTTACCCTCTCTAACTCGACAAATAGAAATCCAAATTCTGCTCTTGCGTTCTGGACAAGATGTTGTGTGCTTGCTCAGGGGAGCAATTCAAATTTGAAGAGGCACCACAGTCGCCAGAGTCACTAGCCACAAGGGATTTTTCAGCCAGTGGCCTTTCATCTAGAACTGCTGGAGAATGGGACTCTAAACTCGAGGATATTCAAGTGGATGAAGCTGAATCCACTCTCAAAGAAGCTCTCTCATTAAACTACGAGGTGGGTTGATACTTTAAAAAAAAAAAATTTCACCAACAAAATTATCTCGATAATTGACTGATTCTTGTTACTTTTCTCTGATCTATTAACTTTTTTATCTGACTAATATGCTTTAATAAATTATAGGAAGCCAGGGCATTGCTGGGGAGACTGGAATTCCAGAGAGGGAATTTCGATGCTGCACTTCAGGTATTCCAGGGTATCGATATTAGAAGTTTAACCCCTAAAATGATTAAGGCCATCGCTGAAAGAATCCGGCAAAGAAAGCCTCGTGCCAAAGGTAGTGACATTGTGCCTCCCAGCGTCATGTCCATGCATTCAGTGAGTCTCCTTGTTGAAGCAATCTTGCTTAAAGCAAAATCACTAGAGGAACTTGGGCATTACGGAGGTATGATTTTTTCACTCCACTAGCTTCAACAGCCATTTCATGTCATACTAGTTGTATTCTTATGTGATTTAAGCGTCCACATTCACTTTTTATGGTATATTTTTTTTCTCCTTTTCATTTTGGACTGGTAAATTATGCAGTTGAAGACATTCAAATTGTTCTCTTCTTCAGATAAAATGTTATTTGGTTTATGGCATTTGCCTACTATAGTAATAGTATAGATCTGGTTTTTAACTTAAGGATTTTGACTTTTTTTTCTTTTTCTTTTTTTTTTTTTTAAATTTAATTGCTAACTGATACTTTTTCTATTCATTAGAGGCTGCAAAGGAGTGCAGAACTATTTTGGACGTAGTTGAATCAGCATTACCTAATGGTATGCCTGAAGGCATCGGTGAAGACTGCAAATTAGAGGAAATGTTTCACAAAGCATTGGAGTTGCTACCCATACTGTGGATAAAGGCTGGCTTGCTTGATGAAGCTATCATTGCATATCGCAGGGCTCTAGTCAAGCCATGGAATTTAGGTCCACAAAAGTTGGCTGGGGTGCAAAAGAACTTAGCTTCCATTTTACTCTATGGTGCTGTCGAAACAAAACTCCCCCCACAGTTACAATCATGTGGTCCATCTACCCCCAGCAGTAGTACGGAGGAAGCAATCCTTTTGTTGATGGTACTCATGAATAAGATGGCTTATGGAGAAATCATGTGGGATGAAGCGATTATGGATCATCTGACTTATGCACTTTCAATTGTAGGGCAGTCTGAGTTGTTAGCAGAGTATGTGGAGCAGGCCCTTCCAGGTGTCTATAACCGAGTTGATAGGTGGTACTTTCTTGCTCTTTGTTACAGTGCTGCAGGCCAGAATGAAGCAGCTTTAAACCTGTTAAAGAAAGTTTCTGGTTTTTCAGAATCGAAGCACAAACCTCATATTCCTTCCTTTTTATTGGGAGCAAAATTGTGTTCTCTAGATCCTAAGCATTCTGATGAAGGCATTAAGTTTGCCCATAAAGTGATTAACTTGGTTAAAAATCAAAACCAACATTTCATGGGTGAAGCCCATAAGTTCCTAGGCGTTTGTTATGGGAATGCAGCAAGAATTTGCTTGTTTGATTCTGAAAGAACTCTTCTGCAGAGAGAGTCTTTGAATTCTCTAGACCGTGTTGCTCTTAATAGACAGGAAGATCAGGAAGTAATTTACAGACTCGCACTCGAAAACATGCTACAAAGGAATGTAGATGCAGCTTTTGACAATGCAATGACCTACGTTGAAACCAAAGCTGGTAACTCTATGAAAGGTTGGAAACTATTATCACTTGTTGTTTCTGCCCAGCAGCGTTTTAAGGATGCTGAAATAATTGTTCAATTTGCTTTGGACGAGGCTGAGAGAATGGATCAGTTTGAACTTCTTAGATTGAAGGCTGTGCTTCAAATTGCTCAGGAGCAGCCCAAGCAGGCAATTGAGACATACAGAGTACTTCTGTCCCTTATTCAAGCACAGAGAGATCTCAAAGCCAAGAACCCTGATCATGCACATATCTTAGAATCTGAGGTGCATATTTATTAAATGTGCTATGACCTCCCTGGTTTATATATAGCTTAGTGGTCAAATTTAGAGATGGGATATTTGCCACGTCCAAAATGGATGTAGTAACACGTTTTGGCTAAGCATCTTACAACATTTTTGTCGTATGACTTCATACAAGAAAAAGGTTAAATGAAATAACCATGATTTTCACCTTTACGTAGACAGCAGATACCTGCACTTTCTATTTTCAACAAAATATTCATCCATACAAGGAGCACAGGCCCATTAAAACCAGATATGCATGCAATATTCTGTCACTTTAGTAGCTCCAACTTCAATCTCTTGATAAGCTCTCTTTCTAGTTCGTCATCGATTTCCTGATTCATTAGTGCACTTTTGTGCTATCCCTTTTCTCAGGAACTTGTGAACGTGCTCAATTTCTAGTTAATTCAGAGTTCAGTTGTGAAATAAGCTAAATTTCCTTCTCTCTTGCAGGCACTAGCAGAACAAAATTTGGAACTGACAGCGTGGCAAGATTTGGCTTCTATTTATACAAAACTTGGTTTATGGCCTGATGCCAGAATCTGCCTGGATAAAGCCAAGATGATGGATTTCCATTCTCCCAGAAGTTGGCATACCACAGGTCTTAATATTCTTCATAAATTAGTTCGCAGGATAAAAGATATTTTCTAATATATCTGCCAAGTGCCAACACATTGATTGACCAATAAAACAGTAATTCAAAACTTCAATAATAAGTTTCATCTTTTTGCAGGAGTGTTGTTTAAAGCTCAATCCCTATATAAAGAAGCCGTTGTTTCTTTCTCAGTCTCATTGTCAATTGAACCAGACTATGTTCCAAGCATGGTCTCAACAGCAGAGGTATTGATGAAACTTGGAAATCAGTCATTTCCGATTGCGAGGAGTTTCTTAATGAATGCTCTGCGCTTAGACCCTACAAATCATGAGGCATGGTTGAATCTCGGTCTAATTTCCAAAACTGAGGGTTCATTGCAGCAAGCTGCAGATTTTTTCCAAGCTGCATACGAGCTCAAGCTGTCAGCTCCTATACAAAACATTGCATGATATTGGTTTTCCAATTATTTTTAAGCAGAAAATTTCTTGAAGCGGGCCTCTCCATTAATTATATTTATCATGGAATGATGATAGAATCCAACTACAAGCATAGATAGAAAAGAAAAAAATGGAGTAAAACGGCCTTACAGCTTCTGTTTATTCCACATCTAGTAACAGAATCCCATGATTCAGTTGTATTATTGTATAGCAAATCTTGCTGTAGCTTTGAGTTACTTTATGATATAAAATGAGAGGATAAATTTGTTCTGGCTTAAATTTTGTTCCAAGTTGAATACAGTCTAGCTTGGTCCGCATAATGTTGTTGAGCCCGTCAGTCTTTTAGCCTACTCGACATCAGGATGAACCCATAACGACTTGATTTGGCTAGAGAACAGAATATGCCCGATAAGCTCAGTCTAGCATCGGGCTACAATCTTTTAATATTGGATTGGTTGCCTAGTATTTAGCTGGGCTATTTTAGTAACTTGGTTTGGAAAGAGCCATTTATAGCATACAATCAAAGTTACGAAGGATGAAGCACCTCAAGCAGCAGTCTGGTGAGATGCCATCAGTAAAGCAGACGAAAATGTTATGCCTCTTGGAACAAGCAAGAACTCAGCAACAAGTGTCATTTTTTGACACAGGACATGTTCAAACACATTTATTGAGATATTCATGTCAAAACGAGACTTGCCCTCTTGAAACGACATATTGATTAACCAAAAGATGGAGTGATTCGTCCGAGACAGGCGAGGATTATGCATTAGATAACGAGCAAGAACATGTTGAAAATTGTAATGGTTGTTGTGGTGGGAAGTTTTTCTTCATTGCAGTTAGTGTTCTTTACACTGGATTATGCATTAGAAACAAAAAAAATTGATTTGAGCTTTCCAAGCATGATACAAGATACTTTTATTATAATTTAAGCAAGCTGTACAATGTTTCTTTAGGATGTGCCATTATTTACAACACCTGCAGAAAACCAGAAATAAGAAGACAGAGGGGCCAACATAAAATTAAACTTGATCAATCAAGTCCTAAGAACTTACCAACCTTGTCATTTGTTCCCCTGGATAAAAACCTCATACAAATGGGAGCTTTAACCCCAGCCAGAGCCAGAATTGAACTAGGCAAAGCCCAAATCCCATCTCCACAAATTAAACCAGAAGCTACTGCTGGTGCAAAAGCATCTGCCTTGGCCTTGTTAATCTTCTCCCAAATGAACAAAATCAAGCTTCCAACTCACATATCAATGGCAAAATATGGCCCCAAATAGAAAGGTATAGCCATGGCCATTGGCAGTGGAACAAACCTCCCCCACTTCTTACCCAATCCATCTTTGATTATGTTGATGATGATTGCTGCACCAAAGAAGCAGTAGCAAAGCAAAAGGCAATTCTTTGGCAACGATGAGACACCATCTACACCGAGAATAGCCATAGCACGGTAAATCATAGCATATGGCACAGGATATGAGCTATCCGGCAGACCAAGATCATGAAAGGCCTTGTAGAATAGCCAAAATACACAAGGAGAAATTACACAACCCATTGCTGTACCAATCACTTGACCCACGAACATGGACCTAGGTAGAGCCAGGGTAAGGTAGCCTGTCTTGAAATCTTGCATTAGGTCAGAAGCTCTGGAGACAACGTTCATCATCACTCCACATGCTGCTAATCCTGCTAAAACTCCACCATGGGAAGCTCCAGCCCATGCGCCAATGGTGAAAATAGCAAGCTTTCCGTAGGCGGAAGCTAGGGACCAATCAGTTAGCCCGCACCCGTATGCATGGCAGAAAGCCAAGGTTGGTGCCAAAACGTAGATGACTATTACATAATACCATTTGAGCTGAGGAAATATGTGTGGAAGAACGGCTGTAGAAATGGCAGCAATGGTCACATAACCTGCAACAGCAAACCATGTTGGAATTTGATCTTTGAGAAAGAGTTGAGTGCGGCGCTGATCATCGTAGGAAATATCTTCAGAGAAGGGCTGTCTGCAACAGGGAGATCTTTCGTTCTGTTGCCTTTGGATAGGAATTGAGAAAACAGGCTTATCAGGGTTTGGCTTAGCACTTTGGTGAAGTTGTATAAACCACCACCAAGTATCAAAGCGATGGCGATGAACACCTGAAAATTAACTTAGAATATAAAATAAGATTGCAACAAGATGCATCACAATGAGACAATTGTAATTATCGCCATGCCAAAAAAACTCACCTTGTAACTCTGTAGGCCCTGTAAGCTTTTTGGGTTAAGATCTGCACGAAACCAATTACCCTTTTTAGTTTCTATCAGAGGCCACATTAGACCCCAAGAAAGTATTCCTCCTAATAGCACTGATATGTTTATGATAGAAGGGCAAATCATCCCTACTCCCACATAGGTTGATGAGAAATCAAAGTAAAACCTGTAGATTTAAATGAAGAGCTGTATAGTATCAACTAAAGAATGTGGATAGCTTTTGACTGGGAAAAAATGAGAGTAAGCAAATTACATACATGTTTTCTTTAGCTTTGAGACCAAATGTTGGAAAGTTAGAAAATTCACAAATATCTTCTTCGGCTTTGAAGAACCGTTGGAAGAAAGCCCACAAGAAGCTGAAGGAGAAGAATTTACCCAATTCTCGTACTTGTTTTCTAACAAGAGCAGAACAGGTGATGATGAATTAGTAAGCTCAATCAAATTTTTTAGAGAAAAGTTAAACAGGCAGCGACTTACTTAGCCAGCTTGGCTCCTGCAGGGGTATGGAAACTATTTATGAGATGAACAGTTGCAGTGCCACTTGGGTATATCAACTTGAAGTCTATGATCATGATCTGAAACCAAGTACTAAATGTGAGAGATGTTTTACAATAATCAATTCTTGAAATAGCCAAATTCCAATGTGTTTACCTTTTGCAGAGGTACCACAGAGAAAAGGCCAAGAAAGCTAACAACAAAAAGAAAGCCCAATATCCATCCCAAAGATGGGTTTTTGATATTTGTTCCATCGGCTTCTGTTGACTGTTGGGCAGCACGTTCACTCATTGCAAATAATTAGCTACCAAAACCTCCTGTTTTGCACAAAAATAATCAGCAGTTTCAGGTTCTAGTGCTGGTTAACTTGAAAGGGTAAAAGAAAGAAGAAAAAGTAGAGAGTAGTACCGCTAAAGGCAATGCCAGAAGAGGCAACAACGCATGTTTGAATGGCAGTGTTTTCTTGCCTGGTAAAAGGTTGCTTCAATAAACCGGATTTCTCAAGAATCCTAGTCCAAGTTCTGACAAAGAAGAAACCCAAGAGACCAGCAGAGACGTTGAGAGAAGGGATAATCCCAGTTGTAAGGTTGAGCATCACTATAAAACTGAACAATATGCTCAAAGTAAAGCTCACCCCAAAAGCCCTCATTGTCAGTTGCTCTCTCCATGATGGTACCCCTTGGCTCTCAAATATCTGCTCAACTGATGACTTTCCTCTTCTCCTTCCCCTTCTCCTTCTCTTGGCTTCTCTGCATATTCCATATCTAAATTATGCTCTACATCGTCTTGCATTTTTTCTCCTCCTTCCACTCCCTTGACAAAATGTGGAATTTTTTTGCTTTCTAAATTTATGGACGTGAAGTTAGATAAGGAACCACAGGATGTGAATCTGAGGGTGGCTAGCCTATATATTGGCTCTCAGTGATTCAAAATGGAATCCACTCATATTGGATTCAATTCATTAATATCCTTGGTCACATCAACAATTAAAAGTAAGGGTGTGAACACAATGAATTGATTGAATAGGGACGAACTAATGATCCAAATGCCGACGTAGTGGAATCGTTCCGTCCAAGCAGCCAAGGGGTCGCAGAATTTGTTTAAAGTTTAAATAAGTTGTCTTATTCATCATCATCATCCGTCCACATTTTCAGGAGGACTAAAAAGTTGGAAAAAAATTGAAGAAGAAGAAAACAACAACAGCAACAACTAAACTAATCGTGTGAATTCAGTTGCTAAACCACAGGATAATCCTAGGTGCAAATGGTCTGGAACCTAGTGTAAATAAAATGGGAAAAATCGTTTCCAGCTAATTAATTATATCTTGTTCGAGCAACTCAAGAATCCTTAACATCAGTCCCTTATTTTTGCATGTTCATCCTTTTGCAATCACTATGTCTAAGTACTATTCCTATTAGTTATTACCAAGATTAACGCCGTTCCCGTATCCGTTTCCATAAAGTTTTGAATCCAGTAGCACACACCTAAATACAGACACCGAGTGTTACAGGATTTATTCTACTACTCTACTGGAAGGGGAGGTATGTTCTTCAATTTTAAGCACAAATTTTCTCTCTTGCATAAATTTTTTTGCCGAATCAAGTGTTTTTGTTAAATTATAGTCCAAGTTTTACGCTTCATCTTCTAATTGGAAGCTGTGCAAAGCTTAATCCCAAAGTTTAGATAGGGGCCGAGATCACCAGCATTTCATTTTCCGTTTTGAATTTATTCTTGGCGCCTTAAACATGTCTTTCCCTTCAGTTTCAAAATTCTTTTTTTGATTTGTAACAAGTCTGCGAATTCACACGTGTAGCATAAAAATAAACATTCAATCAACCGCCTGATCATTTTACATCATCGCTGCACTCAGAAAAAGTTGCATCAAATTATTACAGCTTTTATGGAGCAAATTTCTCAAAGATTTAACAATTTGCCTTTCAGAATGAGAAAAATCGGTGATGCAGATATTGGCATGAGTTGAATCCTAATCACAAATACTGCACAACAGAGAGTGAAGACAGGTTAGTTTCCAAAACGACAGAGTAATTCCTCATTTCAATTGAATAAATGAACATTGGGGGCTAATTAAGTCTTTTTTAAGGAAATTCCAACATTATTTTCTCAATTATGGAGTTCTTATACATGAAGCTGAACTCATCATAAGCAACTATAACCATAAGAGTCTGATAGTGCATGGGATCTCATCACCGTTTAATCTCCAGCAATTTAATTGCTCACAACATAATGTAGCTATTCTAAATTCAGGACTTGTGCATGAATGATGCATGCCACAGATAATAGACATCCACCAGTAAATGGAGAGAAAAGTCAAACATATCATGCAATGCTTATAAAATAATATTCAGTTCTGCAAGATAAAATACTCACAACAGAATCTTCAGCTGTACAGACAACAGGCACATCCTCAACCCATCTGCCACTGCATCAAAAGGACCAAGCACCATAAAGGTCCAAACTTCAGATTATTATTGTTATTGTTATTATTATCATAATTAATTAATTAATCTCTATCAAACACGAATAACAAGATAAGGACAGATATTCCACATCAAAGTGCACAGGTAGTATCAGAAGAAATGGGATGGCTTCAGAGTGGTACCATCCCCAATCAAAGAAATTAAGCCTAATTAAAAATTCCATTTCAGCTGCAGTTGTATTCAATATCATCTGTCACTAGCTAGTTTCTAAGTTGGAGGGGATTAAGAACTGATAGAAAACCTTTAGAACTGGTTCCCCTTTATTAGAATTGGCAGATTGTTTGGTCATTCCCTGTAACTGTGCTTTTGCAGCTCTGCCAGCAGCAGATTTTTCAAATTCCTCTTGCCTGCAATAAGATGACAGCAGACTTAGGAAACTGCTCTAAGAGACTATGAATCTAGTAGGAACATTATCAAAATGCTAATCACAGCTAAGTGCTAGCTCATGTTCCAACTTCCAATTAGCATGACTTGGTGCATGCATAGCAAAGTAAACAAGTGAAAAGTTATTGCACAAAGTATAATATCCTAAACAGTTAAGCAATTGCAGTTAACAGTATGATATCCTTCTCATGCAGTGCCAAAGTATGAAACTGAAATTATCTGACTATATCCTTCTGATTAGAATGGTACATGATTACATCAAAAAGAAATTGAGTGATGGACAGATGTTTCAATTATCTAACATTTCACATCACAAAAACATTAAAAGAAATTGAGAAATGGACAAGTGTTTCAATTATCTAACATTTAACATCTTCACAGAAACATTATTATTAAATTTCTTAGTGCAGATATTTCTTATCCATTTTTTATTGGATAATTGGATAAAACTACTTGCTTTGGAGTGAAAACTCCAGGAAGAGTTATGAGCCTCAAGTAAACAAACATTACAGCAAAATTATACTGTTTACTAAAGAAAAGAAGTTTGGAGAATCGGCATTATCAGCAAACTAACTGCAAATGGAAAGTCAGCTAAAAACACCATTGTATATCGGAAGATTATGAATACCAAATTACAAATGATAGATTAAGTTTCATGTCATTCACCAATAACAGACAGCAAACAAATCCAACCTTTCAACTGCACACCTATATGTTTGAGACGACAATCCTTTTCAATTCAATTTCAAGAATACAAAAGCTGCGACACAGATGATTCGAACAGAAATTACTCATTACCATCTACTAATACATTCGCATCCACAAGGACAAAATTGAATCAAAGCGAAATCATGATGCAACAAAAGAACGGATCTTTAACTGATTTTAGGTTTTGGGATGATGATTGGGTTCACACAGTACAATCACAAAGGTCCTCCCTTCCTTCCGCTATGTTCAAGAACTATGAACTATAATCGAGGACAATTAATTGACATAATCGAAGGAATGTATTATTACCTTCTCTGGGCAGCTTCGGCAGCCTTAGCACGAGCTTCAGCAGAGGCCATTCTCTCTTCTTCCTGTCTCTGTCGTTTGCTGCCTCCGTCGAAGCAAGCAAAACACGACAGCCCCATCTCTCCCCTCAATCTATTCCGTTCCCCATCCGTTATCACCGTTTTGTTTAGACTTAGCTGTCCATGGAATATTTGTATATTACGTTCGAGTGTACATTTATACGGGTTTTTGTCTTGCAAGATGCCGGGTCATAATTGAGGGATCTTTTGATCAGGGTTAATAAACGACGCCGTTTTAACTCTGAAGAAACTCCCCAAATGTTGAAACGACGCGTTCCTGCACCACCTTATCGTCATTCGTCAGCGTCTTCGATAGCGGGCGGTGATCCCATAATCTGCAGCAAAGATGACTGTTCGACCGTTAGGCTCGCTCCCGCCAACGGAAAACCTAGACATTGAGAACGGTCTCTGTCTAGTTCCGCGAGTGAAGCTCATCCTCACTGTCTATCCTTCAGTTTCGTCTTCCGCCACACGACCAATCGACGAGTGGAAGTTAAAGCGAGCACTTTTAGACTTCTTAAAGACCTCTCTTTCAGTCTCCATCGTCATCCCTGATGATGACCTCGAAATCAGAAGGTATAAAGACCTCAAGAAGCGCAAACGCGATGATTCGGTCGCGTACGGCACTCTTTGCATTCGGGACCTGGGGTTTCTTAATAGCGAGAAAGAGAAGGAGGAGGACTTGAAAGTGTTAGAAAAGAAATTTCTGGATTGGAGAAAGTACATTGTTGAAAAAATGGACGGGATTGAGCTCAATCTCGAAGGATATAAGTATAAGCTCACTGTTTCAGTGCCGGAGTCTGATGATTTTGAGGGGATGAAGAAAGCTTGGCAGGAGTTTTACGCTTTTGGAAATCGAGGTTTGTAGAGCTTTATCTACTTATCAATTCTATCTACTATAGTCAAGTGATTTTTTTTTTTTCACTGGCAGGATATTCCAGAGGGGTGAGGCAGGAGCCAGATACGATTATACTGAGAGGGGTTCCGTCCCGGTGGTTTGCGGAGCCTAGGGTTTCTTCGAAGCCTTCCTTGCTAGTTACACATACCATTTTCTCTTCATTTGGGAAGATAAGGTAATTGCTGTTGTCAAATATGTATTAATAGTTTTGATATGAGTAGTGAGCTAGACAATTGTGGCTAATTAAGTGAAAAACCTGTCAAATACTGCTATTTGCTTGCATTGCAGAGTTTACTTTTGGAAGGATCGCTAGAAAGTTTTTATTGTAATTCAGTTTGAGAGCCTTTAAAATTTTATTCTTTAATCTGTCAAAGTAATTCCTAACTTGCTTACTGGACTTTAATCTAGTTTATTCGTTATAATTTCTTTAGAGAGTATGTTCATTAGAATATACCATATAATCTAGGTGCCAAATTCTAGTCTATTGGGATTATTAGGATGAAAATACGAAGGCTTTCATGCACACATCTAAAAATTTATTTTATGATATTAATAATAGGTGTTGAATCGCAATGGGCAAATTTGATTTAGTAGGAGAAGTAAAGCAAATGTTTTATACAAATACCATGTGATCCGTTCAATTTCAAGAAAGGAAATTGAAAAAATTTCGGTTGTGGGGTGAAATGGGAAATTCTTGAAAAGCTGTGTTCCCATTGCAGAACACTGCATGGGCATGTGTTTTATATTCAAGGTCCTTTTTACTAGAAATAAGGATTAACTTCAAAGAATTTGGGCTAGCTAGACATTATAGTGAACAGTTAGAGCTGTTGAAGGCTAGAAACTTTTCCTTTGTGCCTCTAGTCCTCTCTATGATTATTGATCACCGAGAAACATGCCATCAAACTACGGTTGCATTATTCCGCATTTCTTATTGATGAATTATAAGAAAGAGTCATAGTTCATATACTCATGAAGACTAATAAGGAGCAACTGAATTGTGTTCATGAATTTTGCCTTCAGGTTATGCGCCACTAAGGAAATTTTATCTTTGAAACCTGTTAAAAAACTAGGAGTAGCTTATGAAAAATAAAATCATGTGTAAATGATAAAAGCCTTAGCAAACCTTAAAACATCGTTAGGTGTTTGGAAATGATTGATGTGTTTGAAGAGGAGGATCAATATGACAGAAATCTTCTCACTACAATTAGATATAAAGCTACTATCTGAGCTTGCGTGCTATTTTTGTGGCTTTGGTAATTGGAGAAAGAGTAACATTGCATAGTTATTAAAGGCGCAAGGCGCACTAAGGCGTTAAGGAGTTCTTAAGCCTAGGCGCAGGCGTGCGCTTGAGTGATATGAGGTACAAAAATAAAAAATAATTGAAAAAATTATAAATTTTATTATTAGACTACTAGTAAGGTGATATAATATTATAAATATTAAAACTCAAAACACATAAGTCATAACAACAAAATAGAAACACATATACAAAAGAAAAAAAAAACTTAATTAAGATTTGATATCCTAAACACAAGGTTTCTAGGCGTATTAAACACACAAAGATCATAAGCTTACTAATACTGTATTTATCAAGTTTTAATACTTATCAATTATGAATTATCATAGTAAAACACAATTAGTCTTGTGCCTAAATTATGCTGTTCAAATTATCTCTGTGGAGGCTAGAATAAATGTTTTCTTTGTCCTAATTTTTTTTTTCTTTTTTATTGTTTATTTTGGAAATAATTATGTGCGGTAAGACATACTAAGAGTTCTTTTCAATTTATAATCAATGGTTTAGATTTCTCGATACTAAAAACAAAAAAATATATATAAATATTTAATTAATGTCACAAAGGTGCGCCTAAGCACACCTCGCCTTAGGCTCAAGGGGCACCAAGGCACGCGCCTTTGTGACAGTGCCCGTTTTTGGGTTTTTAAGGCGCTGAGGCAGGAGCCTGGTGAGCATTGAGTCTCGAACGCGCATTTAACAACTATGTAACAGTGGAAATTAAAAGGCCTCTAATTTACATTTCAGAAACATGAATATATTTTGTGATATTCAAATTTCCATAACCATGGCCTCTTCATGGATTTGGGTAAAATAAATTAATGGGATCAGAACTTTTACATATGTATCAAATTGGTACCAAAGCTTTAAAGTTAGTTTCACATCATGGTACCAAACAATTTTGTTGTTGATTCATGCTGACATAGACAACTGATTTACTGACGTGGCTGCTGGATTTACTGACATGACTGTCAGATTTGTTGATGTAAATCCTGAAAAAGTTTTGGGTGTCATGATCTGAAACTCAACTTCTAATTTTTGGTATCAATTTGATATAAAATAAAGTTTTTGTACCAATTTGATATATATGCAAAAAATTTTGGTACCAATTTGGTACACATGCAAAAAGTTTTGGTACCAAAAAATCATTTTAACCTCACAAATTCTAAAGTTATAACATGGTACCATTGTCTGTTTGTTATTATGTTCGTTCAATTAGTTCTACTATTTGGTGACAAATCCTGATTGTCCTTCATTCTTGTTACCTCTTTAACTCACACTCAATAGGAATCTAAATGTTGCTGAGGATGATGATTATGGTAAGGATGCAAATGAGAATGGCGGGGACATAATTTCAGGTCTCCATTGCAAGATTATTGTTCAGTTTGAGAAGTATGGAGACTTCCATGATGCTCTTAGAGTCTTATGTGGACGCTCGTTGCAGAAAGTAGGAACTTTGTTTACGTATGTGCTTTTTTTTTTTTTTTTTGATATTGTACGATTATCATATTTATTCAATATCATTCTGTGTGGGCTCACTTTTGAGCAGCAAGGATCTCGGTTGAAGGCTGATTATGAAGTCACATGGGACAAGGATAGCTTCTTCCGCAATTCAAGTAGTCAACCAAAAGGAAAGAGTGATAGGATGCCACAAGTGGCAGGAGGGCACTATAGAAATGAAGCTCCTGGACGTGGACGATACAATCCTCTGTCCACTTCTGATGATACACCTCGGAAGAGGTTCAAGGTCAGTAACCAAGTGATTAAAGTCACGAATTAAAGAAATTTGAGTGCTCTAGATGTTCCTTCAGTTGTTTGTCTTGGGTTGGAAACTAGGCCTTAATCTTCAGGCAGCAGCTTGGTCTTGGACTATAAAATCTTGGCCTAGTCTGTTATCTGATAAATTTATTACTTGTATTTATTAGAATAGCCTTTTGCCTGATGAGTTGTTTCATAGAGTGAGTCCGACCATTTTGTTGGTGGTGGGCATGGCCACATGCGGCTCACTTGCAGAAGAAGCCACGTAGTGAATTGGAAAAACTGCATTTTACTCATCATATGACTTTTGTAGCTTGTAACTGCTTACTCAAGTCCTTTTGTTGAAACGCAGGAATAGGAAGTCTGATGAGTATATTGAAGGATTATCTTCAGGTTGGAGTATTAAATACGCAAAGAACTGCATCTTTCAGGTTCAAGAACCAAATATTCAATGTTTTTTTACCTTCTAGAATTCTGTGTACCACTTTAGGCTTGTTTAAGAGATGATTTTACCCCACTATACTGTAGAATAGTTCACATTTCGATGTTCTTGGCTTTTACAATGCCTAGGGTTTCAGTTTCACCTCACTCTATGAGTTTGCCCAATTAGCAGCTTCTGAATGCATATCGAGTTTGAAACAAGCGGCAAATAGTTGATAGCAGCAAAAACTATTTTACTTCTATGAGCTTGTTTCCTGGTTTCTTTTGCTCAGATGGGGGCCTACTGCAAATGTGATGGGTAAGAAGCAGGCAGTAAGGCTTTCAGGACGACGTTGGTAACTGTGATCCCTATACTTGTTTCTTCCGAACTATTTGTCATTCTGTGGGCATTTGCTTTGGACAACATTTGTATTGACTGCTCAACTAAGCTTTTGCTTTGGACATTATTCAATGTTGATGATGTTTTTTCCGCCTCCTAGTAACTAAAGGCCCACCACAGCTTATAATGACCAATGGTGTGTGATAGTGCGTTGGGTTCCATGGTAATTGTCGTTCATGTTGGGTATACTTATGGTTGGATTTTTTTTTTTTTAGCAGCCAGGTCTTCACTGCATTTATGTTAGAATTTAATTAAATTGATCCATGATGGAGAAAATTATTTTTAGAAATATTTTTTTTCACCAACTAATTAAGAGAGTGAGTATTAGACAACCAATGAGTGTCTTTAGGATTCTACTTTAGCATTCTCTTAAAAATAATATGGTAATAAAGGATCCATGCACCGTAGGCCAACACCCCATTCTAAATAGGAAATTTTTCATAAATACAAAAATAATAATAATAATAATTACAACTTTACCCTCTATTAATGTTATTTTCAATTTTATTAAAAAATATTTTTTATAATTACATCAACACTTGCTGTACACTTTGGATATATCTCGGGTATACCTTCGGTATAAAGTACTTAGCAGAACATAAGATAGTTTCTAGTATATTTTAGTCATACCTTGGATATATCTTGAAGATACCTAGGATTTAAAATAGTTATGTGAACAAAGACTATAAAGTCCAGTATATTTTGGGGATACCTTGAGTCTAAAATAGTTGTGAACAAAAATTATAAAGTTCGGTATACTTTGGACATATTTTGGGAATACCTTGGGTCTAAAATAGTTGTAAACAAAGATTATAAAGTCTGGTATATGTTGGGCATACTTTTGGTATATCTTGGGAATACGTTGGGCCTAAAATAATTTTGAACAAAGGCTATAAAATTCGGTATATTTTGGGCATGTTTTGGATATATTTTGGGAATACTTCGGTATACCTTTGGGAATTCTATGAGTATATTTTAGATATATTTTGAGGATATCTTAATAATTTTTACAAAAAAAAAAAAAACAAAGAACAAAAAAGAAATCAACAATATAGACAAAACTCAAAAAAAAGTAAATAAACAAGTTTAATCTCAAAGCTTCCTCTTAGAGCAACCTGACGAACTTATTGAATTTAGAGCGAAAGCCAAAACTTAAAAATAATTGCAGCATCATTATGAATCTCAGTTGTAATTTTTCTTTTCTTCGAAGAAGCAAAAGGGACGGAAGAGAGAAGGACAACGAGATTGGAGAAGACTGGATTGGAAACAAAAGAAAGTCTGTGATGGTAGATCTTGAAGAAGAAGAAAAGACTGAGACGATCAAATCGGTATACTTAGGATACAAATTATGTAAAGGCAGTCAAGAAAAGACAAAGTCGCAATAAAAAACATAGAAAGAGAATGGGCGAAAATTCCTCTAACTGCTAACTATCCCCTAACGTCATCACTGCGTTCCCTGTAGTGAATATGGGGATTTTATTTATTTCTTAAGAAATGAGATTTAAACGCCTTAGATATCGGGTCTTGTGCTGAAGCATTTCTCCCCCACCTGGGTTAATCTCGCTAAATCAGGAAAGATCCCTTCGCTAGAGATACCGTAGCTGGCTTCACGTCTCATTACAGGAATATGTTATGTATATTTTTCCGTACATCATGTGTGAATGCGAACCCACATAATGACTTCACAATAAGTTCTATATTCTATATTTGAAGTTTTGACTTAAACTGTTTCATATTTAAATTTCGGAAGAAAAATTTTATATTACAAGAGACACATTGGCTAATCTCCAAGGATAAATTGTTAAATCATGGATGGAGAGTAAACTTTTAGGGTAAATTTCGGTAGCGGTACTTTAATTGTGTAAATTGTAACAATTCAGTATTCTAAAAATTATTTATAATATAAAAATACTCCAATTATGTAAATTGTAACAATTCAAACAGAATATTTTTCTTTACATCAAGTGTGAATGCGAACCCACATCATGACTTCACAATAAGTACTATATTCTATATTTGAAGTTTTGACTTAAACTGTTTCTTATTTAAATTTCGGAAGAAAAATTTTATATTACAAGAGACACATTGGCTAATCTCCAAGGATAAATTGTTAAATCATGGATGGAGAGTAAACTTTTAGGGTGAATTTCGGTACCGGTACTTCAATTGTGTAAATTGTAACAATTCAATACTCCAAAAATTATTTGTAACACAAAGTACTCTAATTATGTAAATTATAACAATTTAGTACTTCAAACATTATTTGTAACACAAAAATATCTCAATTTTTATTTTGTAATTAAATAATACTTTTGTTTTCTGATATTAAGGATCATTTATAATTGTGTTTGGAAAAACATTTTTCGGAAATAATTTTATATTTTTAACTTTTTTAAGTTTTGAAAACTGTTTTTAGCAGATACAGATAAATATATTTTTTTTTCAGAAACATATTTGAAAAAAAAATCATAAAAAGTTAAAAACATTAGTCAATTAAATCAGAAAATTCAAAATCTACTTTTGTAACACTCAACAGTATTTTAAAACACCTTATTTGTTTCTCTAATAAAAATATAACATAAAATATTCAGATAAGTTTTTAATAAAAACAAAATTAGTAGTAATATCCAGTCCGCAAAATTGAAATTTATCTGACATAGATATTATAGTTAATTTTTGTTTTTATTAAAATTATTGTGATATTGATATTTCATATCACACTTATGTTAGGTAGAATAATAGTTAAATACAGAAGTACTATTTAATTACAAAATAAAAGTTAAGGTATTTTTGTGTTACAAAATAAAAATTGAGATATTTTTGTGTTTCAAATAATTTTTGAAATATTGAGTTGTTACTATTTACATAATTTGAATATTTTTTAATTATAAATAATTACGAGTTATATAATTTAAATATCGTGGTGAAATTCAGTTTAAACTTTTACCTTGAGGACTTTTGCGATAATTTTTAATATGCAACTTTTATCTTCTTGTCATTCTATCTATTTTATCTTCCAAAACACTTGCATATCTATATAATTTTCTTTCTAAAATTTTTACTTATTATAGATTTATTTTTGTAATTTTGCAATTAATTGTACGTACACTGCGTTTTATTTGAGCAAAACTAAAGAAAAAAGATTTGATATATTAATTTTATAAGAGTTTTTGAAAAAGATTTGAAAGGGGAACTGAAATATCATCCATCAAACGTAACATTCTCTCTCTCTCTCTCTCTCTCTCTTTTTTTAGGGGGCTCGGACGAAGAAATTGAAACTCGATATTTCACAATTCATGTTATAAGAACAGTTCTTTTAAGCTTAACTTATTGATAGCATAACGACCTCTTTAATGTCATAAAAGCTCCAGTATGTTCTTTTTATTCTTGACTTCGTTAGATCTAACGTCTCACTTTTCTTTTTTTTTTAAAGTCTTCATCTAGAAGGTCAGATTGGTTGTACAATCTTGATGTATCTCTTTAATTAATCAACCGGTATAAGAATTATCCTTTGAGTAAGCTAGTTGCTTGAATCAAATCAATAGTCAATAAATAAATTATTAAAAAGCATTGTCCTCGTGAATTCATATCAAAATCAAAGCTCGTGCCGAGGAATCAAAATCAATTTACTGAAGCACAATCCTGAAATCTCCAAGAAGAATTACAAACCCACTATGCCACAAAAGAAGAAACATCACATGGGAACTCTCTAATTTAACCTAATTCAATCCATAATTTTTACATTTCTAAACATTTCAAGGAAGAGACTGAATTTTCAACCCCTACCAGTTGTACCAGAAGAAGCAAAAACAAGAGATGAAAAATTCATTTTCAGAAGCTGTTTTGACGGCCATGGTTGGTTTTATTCTTGACATCTCCATTAATGTTCTTGCTTCTAGGACCCATTTCACTGTATCTTCTCATAAGTTGCTTCTTCTTCGCTGGTTTTGGTGGTATTTTTGAACTCAGTGTGGGGACTAAATACCACCCAATTGATGTGCATAATATTGCTACTGATCTTCCAAAGAAAGCCAAGAACAGCAAAATCAATACCATGAACACCGGCATATAATACGATGGCCTTCTTAATTTATTCAACTTCATTTCCCATGTCACCCTCTTCTTCTTTTGCTTGTCTTCTTGATTAACCTCTGCCTGCGATTTATCCAAAGTTGGAGCATTATCAGTGGTTATTGTCTTGTCTTTTACAATCTCATCTTTATCCACGCTGGCTCTGTTTTGATCTTTCTGCTTGACAATGATGGGAATGCAGTCGTTTGAGCTGGAGTAGACGAATCGAACCAAGGAAACGTCCTGAGAGCCAACCTGTGAATAAATTTTTCGCCTCTTCTCTTCAAGATCGGCTAAAAGTGCAGAAAACTTATCAAGGCCGCGAGTTGCATATGGGTTCTTGTCTTTGCTGCTGCTCTTTCTTGATTTTCTTGGGGTTGAACAAGGGCTATCATCTTCGTCTTCTTGATTATGAAAGCTGCTGCCGCAGATGAACAGACTCAACATCTCATAAGCTTAATTAGTCTATTTTTTTTCTTGCTGGTGAATTTATATCTAGCAGAGTGATATGATTCTTTTATATGGTAGATTAGAATGGTAGGGAAGAAGAAATGATGTACAAGCAGAGGATGCTAAAGAAGACCCGATCCAAGCTGGCCTTGATTAGTCAAATTAAAATTTTGAAAAATAAAATAATTAATAAGAAATAATTGTTAGAAGTTTCTATATATGTTTGACTTCTTGGGGAGGAGGTAATAATAGCTATTCTTTTTTCATATATATTGGTAGAAATCAAATTAAGCCAGCCCTCACTTTATAAATAAGTTATTACTGTTATGACAAAAATTTAAAATTAATCTCAAAACTCAAATAATATAGTTGAAGAGCACTTAGTTATGTACTCAAGCGGTATATTTAGTAAAAGTCGAATTCAAGAATTCTTCTCAACACATTCAGGGAAATAGAGGGTATATATTATGACTCGACTTTATATACACACAAGCTTTGAAATTAATGATACTTATTTTTAATTATTTATTTTTAATCATTAAAAATAAATGAAAACATAAAATAATATTGTGAAAAAATCTTTAACCATTTAATAGCTTTGTGTGGATATATATGTTTCATTTTAGGAGAGAAGGGATCTGGAATTAGGAGATTGATGGCTACTAGGAATAATATAGACAGACAGAAGTTGATGAAAGATTTGTTATTATAATTTGATACAATTCAGAATATTTTCCACATGGGCCACTAAAAAATGGGTTAGTTGAGCAGGCAGTGATTGTTGTAAAAAAAAAAAGTTTTCAAAAATATATCTTGACAAAAATTTTAGGTATGATTTCTATTTCCATTATATATACTTTAAAAAAAACATAACGTAAATTCTCATCTATTGTTTTTTTTTTTTTGAGTCACAACTTAATTATAAAAATGACAAACATTAAATTCATGTGGATAAAATGTGCTTTTTATTTTATTTTTTGATATAACTAATCTCAAAAATTAATTAAATTAAACTCCATTAATGTTTATCTACCTTATAAATAAGAATCTATTTTATAATAGCACATGTTCAACCGTCTTATAATAATCTATAAATAGTCAAACTACACTACTTAAAATAATTAATTCAAATTATTACTAGTATCTGATCTAGAAATTGATAAAATTTTCTTATTTTTCATTTTTTTTCCGATATAGGATTGTAAAGCTAGTAGTTCAAATTAGCATCTTTTCAAATTTAAATTCTTATATTAGATATAAATTTTTTTTTTTCGTATTTTGCAGATATAAAATTTGTCTAAAAATATTACAATCAATATTTTTTATTAAATTTAAATATCTAGGATATGATGTCTGTTTGCTAATTACAATGGATATGTATCACAAGTTTTAATAGTCAATTTTGCTAACATATGCACAATCCTAATTCTTACCAATACTTTTATGTCACCATATGAATTAGGATAAAGACCAATGAACCAAGTGGTTGATTATTTATGGCAATCATCGTATGAGGGCAGCTAACATATGATCTCATGTGCCATTGTACATTCATACTCAGGATAAACATAATACTTTCAATCTTTAATTAATATTATTTATCAAGATAAGATCTTTCTAATTATCTTGGGAGGAAAATGAGAGACAAAGATAGAAAATGGATTAAATTTTACTAAAATTAATGATGGTGGTCTCGAAATCCACAAGTTGGATCTAGACTCTTGTTAGCGGGGGAGCAGTACTCTAAACTTGCAAAAAAAAAAATTAGGACTCATGTAAAAATATATTTTTAATATTTTATAGGAACAGCAAATTTTAAAAATTGTATAAAATTTATATATTACTATATACATTTTAAAAGTTAAGGGATAAAATTATGACTCCGTCACTAACTTTCTTGGTTTTCATTTTCCAAGAAACAAACAAATGAATTAGCCAGTGAAATATTCATACATTGCTGATGATGAATCAAAAAGCTTGATTGGAATTAACTAATTAATAAAATAACTTTTTAAGAATTTTCTGTTTCATTTCTTTGCATTCTGATTCTTCGTTTTTTTTTCATGAGTGACTAAGGATCATGGTAATGTTTCTCCCATATTCTTTAGAGAGTAAGAGTAGAGACTTCAGGAATGTTTGGAGTTGTTGCTTAGTGTAATAAACACAGGTTTTGAATTTTTTTTATTTAATTAATTAATTTTTTTAATTTTTTATAAAGTATTTTTTTCAAATTTGTTTTTGAAAAAAAAACATATATTTACATGTTATTACTAAATACAGTTTTCCAAACAGATTTTTCATATTCGAATCTTATGTTCAAACAAAATATCAAATTTATATGGAAAAAAGTTCAAGTGAGGAAACTAAAAATATTAACCTTGTTCTTTCAAAAAGAAACAAAAATAAAAATTCTTTTACATAGAAGCACCTTTAAGTTAAAGTTTATTCAATCTAAAATTCAAACGAATTTGATCATTTATTACCCGTTTAACTCCGAAACTGAAAAGGCAAAAGAAGAAGAAAAGGTTTCTAATTAATTGCATGGTTTTGGATGCCTCACAGGTAAGAAAAACAGCTCATGAATCCCATGAACAATAGCAAAGTTTCAAAAGCTATCAAGTAGAAATAAGCTTTGTGCACAAAAGAAATCCTAATTAGTGAGAAAGGAAAGACATTGTCTAGCCATAAGGTGGCTCTGGCGCAATGATTTCTGTTAAGATGGATTAAAAATAATTTAATAAAGAGTAAGGCCAAAACAAGGGAAAATTAACAAGCAAAAAAGCTTACATATTTTATTAGGCATTTGGCCACGTTCTGATGTCTCTTAAGTATTTCTGCCTTGGACTTGCCAGTTCCCGCTTCAACAACAATACTATCCACCGATCAAAAACCATAAAATAATCGCCCAAGGTCCCCAAAACCAAATAATGTTATGTTCAAATTTTGATAAGGAAACGTGTATTTTCAAAATTAAGTTTGATTCTCCATTATAACTTTATTACTTTTATTTCTATTTTTTCTTTTTTCTTTTTTTTTTTTGCAAAAAGTACACATCCTTTTCTGCAAAATAAATAAATAAATAAAAATCCTTGAAACAAATACAAGAAACCCACTGTACATTAGAATTTCTGGCCAAAAAAAGAAGTATAGGAAATGGAGAAAAAGCAGATTAGAAATAGAAAGTGACCTACAAAAAATGAGCTTAACCTTTGTCTTGTTTTTCTAGAAGAAAGAGTCCAACCATGGAGAGAGGAATTTCCAAGAAAACAAATCTACACGCCTTGAATGGCTCCAACTAATTATCAAATCCAATCAACCCTTGTATGAACACCACATATTCCATTTACCAATTACCAATTACAAAATATATTTGAACTTTCAAACTATTAGAAATTGATTGAGTATTTGTATTCGTTTTAATTAATTAAATGACTGATATAGTCGCAGACTGAGCTGGGATTAACCTACCAAACTTTCTGCATTATTGTTTCAATTATCTGTTAATTGAGCACTCTTTTGAATCAAGTCTCCAGCCGGAGAGATTATAGAACTGTTAAAAACTAGAATTTCTCAAGGTTGGAATGATTTTACCTGGCAGTTGGTAAAATGCATATCCAAAGCTTGATTTGAATCCATCATTTCAAGTTGAAGAAGAAAAGTTTGCACATGTCACACGCCACCATAACTGACCTTGCTTATCAATAGCAATAATGCATATTCAGAAAAATCCCAAATGGCTTGGCGTACATAGAATAAATAGGCAATATTTTCCCTGGATCATTAAGCAATAGTCCTCGTGTCAAAATAAAAACGAGACTCATCTTCGGGCATTTGAAACATAGAAGTCTAGTGAGCGATCCTCATACAGATAATGAAAGAAAATAAACTGAGAGATGGAATTTCTTGCTAGAAATTACCCAGTTATCATAATGCAAGTGTCTAGAAGTTACAATTATTTCAGATACTTGTAAGCAAGAGAGAGAGAACAAAGAACAAAAACTCAGATTAGATGACAAAAATCAGAATTCTTAAACCAAAATATTTGTCTTAAATAACATATTCTTCACTTTACAGAACTAGAAGAAGATAAGTCTCTTGCTTCCATTTTATACATAAATGTACCTTTTCGCAGACCGAATTCCTCTGATCACTGTTCTCTGTATCTCTTACAGGTAAAGTTGTCAGCTTACATGAAAGAAGAAAGAATCCACATAAAATGTCAAGAAACTCTTTGACAAGGAACAGTCTCTTTCCAAAAGGAACACTATTTAGGATGGAAAATGATGAACTCGATATGCAGGTCCAAGGTGCACACGCAAAAACATGGGCACAGCGTTGTCTAACTTGATTAGGTTAATGACTTGTCAAAATCAAAATTCTCATCATCTTTCATGTATTTCTCTTGCACTGCTGCAACTGTGAACTGCTTTGTTAAGGAAAATTCCTCACTCCACCACACAAACAACATTTTAATAACAGTTTCAATGAGAGCCCAATTATATGTTAAGATACAGCTACAAAGTTTCACATGTGTGATAAAACAAGTTGATAAGAAGTCTTTAAAGTTATACTGCATTCCGGAAAACTATGACCAAAAATGTTATAACACAATAAGGATATCTGTAATAATCCCAATCAGTAGGGCGGACTGCAATCTTGCTGAATTCAACTGCACTGGCATCTATGCCAGCAAATATGTATCCATTGCTCTTGTCTATCAATTTCACAAGATTTGCTACACTCTCCTTATCCTAAAAAGAGAAAATCTGACTAAGAACCAATTGAGAATCATTTAATAAAAACTTCAACTAGATAGAATTAGCATGCCTGGATATCTAAAGTTGTAAAATCAACGAGACTGAAATTTTCTATCACCTCACAGAGCTCCTTTGTAAGTTTTCTGCAACCATATTGCAAATAAGAATTCAAGAATGAATCTATAATAGCTTACACCTTCAAAAAAACATTTAAGAATACAATCAATTTAATTACTTTGTGAACAAGTCAAGCAATGATATTTTCTTGATAAGATTCTCCATTCACACTGATCCGCTACTGATAATACAAAAATTTGAATGCTTCAAAAGTTTTAATGACCAAGATATAGAGCAATGATCTCATAGTCCAGGGAACAAGTCTAAGATCAGAAAACATGACTAGTAACACTTGTCCTTCTTCCATGACTTCAAGACTCCATGTTGACTCATATTTTAAAAATGGGTATCATCTAACTTTTTGAATTTAACATTATCATCAGAATCACACTCTATAGCCTAAGGCAAAGCAATTGCTGCAGTTCTGCTGACTTGTGAAAGATATATATAACTGCAATGGGAATGGAATTCATAACATTCCACTTCACTCCATTATAGTCTACCAAGCATGTTTTGAATGAATATTATCTTTCACTAGGAATTCTTTTCTGTCTGAAAGTTTTCGCTTCACACATAAAGTCAAATTTTTACTCAAAACTTGAACCAGATGAAAACGAATTTATCAGAATTAGAATACGAAATTACAGTAAAAAAAAAACAACCACCACCTAGATTTCATACATATCACCAACAATTATCTTGTTAATTGATTGTCCTCCCCAATCCAAGGGAACCAAAAAGCAACATATGTAAAGAAAATATTGGAACATCAGAATGCACAAGCCTCATGGAAACAAGAAGCTGTGCCAAAATATCAGTCCCCACATTGATTCGGCAACGTACAGCACTGAAACACGATTCAGAAAATACATCAGACTCTAATTTGTTGCCCAAGACTATGAATTTACAGTTATGATGTAAAACTAACAACCTGAAGCTCAAACATATCGCCAACAATAGTCTTGTTAATCAATTATTTCTCCCCAACCCAAGGGAACAAAAAAGCATAATACGCAAAGAAAATATGGGACATCTGAATACACAAGCTTCATGGAAACAAGAGGCCATGCCAGAATCTCAGTACCACATTGATATCGGCAACGTCCAGCACTGAAACACTGTTCAGAAAGTGTATCAGAGACTCTAATTTGTTGCCCAAGACTATGAAATTACAGTTATGATATAAAATTAACAACCTGGAGCTCAAACATATCCCCAGCAACTATCTTGTTAATCAATTCTCTCTCCCCTACCCAAGGGAGCCAAAAAGCAACATATGTAAAGAAACTATAGGAACATCTGAATGCAAGATTTATGGAAATAAGAATACATGCCAGAATCTTAGTATCCACATTGATATTGGCAACATACAGCACTGAAAAATTATTCAGAAAGTGTATCAGAGACTCTAATTTGTTGCCCAAGACAAAATAATCTGTAGAAGATTTATTCTCTACTAGGTATTTTTAGTGGCAATGCAAATTTCCTAATAGCAAAATTTCCTTAGTTTCATAAACTACAAAATAGTTCCTCCAGTATAAATACAATAAAAGTGACGATTTTGACCTGTCAAAAATCATGGTGAACTATGTGCTAAGACACAAATGCATCCCCAACAGGTCAGTTCAACCCCCAGCAGAGGTAAGACATACTGGATTCCACACATCAACAACTCATGACCGAGCAGCATGGTTTCATGTATATGTACATATAACACTTCAAGGAATTGATCCCTAATCTCTTTTGACAACGCCACAAACATCAATAGATAAACTAGTCAGCACAAAATAAGACGCACAGCCTTCGAAGACTGATTATCAGAATTCATGTTATAAATTTTACTAAATAACAACCTGTACTTTGCAGCACGAGGATCCTGATCAAGATGATGCTGCAAATAAGACAAGTCTTGCACGTCTGTGTAGAAATCCAGGTTAAAAGCTGCAAGAGATCCAATAAATATAATTAGAAATGTAAGTAGCAATTAAATATTTTTCTAACACTGATATCTGATCCTAAACATAAGAATTTAAGGAAGAAGAAGAACCACACCTAGTTTTCCATAGCTCTCAATTAGATCAATTTTAGACAAGACATTTACGTGTGGGAGTTCCAGATGAAGCATAGTTGATAGTGAAAGAAGCAATGCACTAATATATTTCCCAGGATCACTGCAGAGATGGGCATCAACTAAATGCACAGCAGTCAACTGCATGAGGAACCAAATGATATACTATGAGAAGCACTGCTGGATATGAAAACCTAAAGACACCTTCACTATTCTGCACACCATGAGGGTTAGAAAGTAAAATATCACTATAAAGATATAATCATACCCTAAGGTTTAGCTTCGTAATGAGTTTCATTATAACATTCTTGGCACTTGAGTGAAGGAAAAATAATTCCACCTGCCCAGGAAAATCAAAGAGAAGGTAGTGATCTGCAAAGAAGTATAAAGTAGTTAGAGAACACGAACATTCACTAATGGCACAACAAATTTACCAACACAGTCAGAGAAATGGATGAAAATAAACAGTTCTAAAGACATTGCAAGTTAATCTTTCTTAATAACATCTAACAATCAAACACAGAACAAACCCTTTATCACCTGACAAAATGGCTGCAATTGTATGCCATAAGCATTGTATTCTTCTTCCTGAGTACATTGTATGCTAATTTCAATTTGATTTTCCAGTAAAGTTGTCAATTCTATGCAGACAACAAACTAATCCTTCGATAGTATGCGCAAGTGGGCCTCGGTGCCAGAAAATTTTCTAGAAATGCCAGTAAATTTTAGTATTTTGCAATAAAATTCATGTTTCATGTGATGCAAGTTGGTTATAATCTACCATTGCAGAATTATGATTATACTCCTTATTTTTCTGAAATTATGGTTTATGAAACAATAGCATCAATACCCTCTTAAAACCATATTTTACACCAGTAGTTTAGGACTACAATGCAAAAGAGGAACGAGTGAAAGTCTGTAAGCACACGATGCAAATCCCAAATTTAAGCAGGCTGATTTCATTTTTCTAAAAGTGGCAAAATCATACTGCAAATACATTCAGAACTTGGAGAATGATAATTTTAGATTATTTTACATAATATAAAGATGTCCATGAATGTGATAAATGTACATCATCGGGGGGCAATTACTCAAATCAGACAACTTAAACCCATAATGCAAGTTAATTGTGCCTTCTTTCTGCCTGGATAATACGAAATCTCATCAAAAGCTATTTGTTTCAAAAACAAAAAAGACAATGAAGAAAAATTGTGCAATTGTCTAATTTTCTCCGAGACTAAGTATAAATACCATCCAAAAATAAAAGCAAAATAAGAATTCATAAAGCAACCATATAAAAAATTTGTGATGAGAAAGGAGAGAGGGAGAGAGGAGATTTAAGATACTAACCTTTCAACAAGGGTTCTAACTTAGATTGTAACCAGTCAATGTTCTTCTCTAAATAATCCATGCAATACACAAGACCTAGTTAAACACAAGAAAATTCACTTCAGAAACTACAGGACAACACAACTATTCAATCCATTTTACAAGCATGTTGATTGGAGGG
>CATIWF010203015.1:0-14055 GCA_949630135.1 Balakata baccata
AATTATAAAGGTATAAATTCTGAATTTTCTTTGGTTAAATTAGTTTTAATTGGCACATGTATAATCCTTTGATTCGGATTTTGAAAATTTTTATTTTCCGCTGCGTTATATGTATGTGATACATGATCAAAACCCTTCAATTAAATACTAGAAGCTTGACCTTCTTAGTTGTGACAGCTGTATTTCTTAAAGGTGTAGCTTTATCACACCTACATGATGGGTAACCATCAAGATTGACTGGCCAGGAAGGGACTGAATGATTAGTGACCTCTAGAGATATTTCAGTGCATTCGTATATAGGTCAGTCATCCTCCATAGCCGGTTGCTTGCCAAATTGTTTCAATAATTGATATATAACCCCTTGCAATCGATCTTGCCCTTCTTTAACTTCTATTAATTGCTGGGTAATAGAAGCAACATTCTCTACAAGTAAAGAGACAGTTTTGGTGAGATCTTTAAGCTGCTCTTCCTAATTATCCAACCGTGCTTAAGTTCAAGTCTCCATTGTTGAATTGTTTTTCCCCATCAAGCATCCGGGAAGTCAGACCAATGCAAGCAATTTACTAATTTATTAATCCAAACAACACAACTCAATAGCAAACATAAGCCAAAATAGTAAACAATGAAGAATGATTCAAGTTATACTGATGTTGATGGCTGAATTATATTTATAGTGGACATTAAAGGAAATAAACGAGATGAAGAAAAAGGAAAGCAAACTCTATAGAGGAACTATCATAGCCTAACGATCCCAATCCCCGCTCTAAGCAAGCTTAGAGACTTTGCAAAAGAATTCCCAAAGATGCCTCCCATACAGCTAGCCAACTATTCTTTGTAACCATCTAACAGACCTTAATGATTATTCTGTCCTTTACCCCCTTCTGTACATCAAAATGCATGATACAATACAATCATTTTACAAATGCTGCATTTATCAAACTATATCCCATTGAAATTCAACATGTACATTCCATTCTTCGAATCGATTAGATGGTGTTTCTTATTGATACATCCATTATGTACAACAATATTCAGATTAATATTCACATTTCCTAGTGATTCCTACATTATAGAAATTAATCAAAATACGTAACAAGTTAATTATTGTATGTGATCGATAAGAAAAATGGAAATGAACACGTTTGCAATAATTTTGATTGGAAACTAAAGCATGTTTGCTTACTCATAACCTCAATATGAATCTTTTTATGCAAAGGAGGTTGATCGAGTGTAAATTGGAATTCCTCATTCCATGGCGGATCTCGATTTTTTTTAAGCATATAAAAAAGAGCATTAAACAAAATGATGAATTGAGACAAAACTGCAAAAAATTGTTTGTTCTTTAAGTGGCAATGGATAAATATGGGAAATAGAATGACTTGGCATTTGTTGTTCACCTTAGTTTTCTTTGTTTTACCCCTAAAAAGGACTAAAGCATATGAAATGTATTGATTCTCCCCTTCTATATCCTCAGCTCCTTGAATAATGACTGAAAGTAAAGCAGCTCCCTTCAATTTTTTGTCATCGAAAGACTTATCACTTTCACCGTTCGAAGCTTCACTAAACTTTGCACTATATTGTTTAAAAGGCACGCAAGTAGCTCTACCACAATTTGCCCTTTTTTGTTCTTATCTTGAGGATTAGAAATATCTATGTGTTTGAGCAAATCAAGAGTAAATTCCTCTGTATCAGATGGTGTCAACATATTTAGGGGGACCTTCTGCATTCCTAATCTGTCATGTCTGCCAGCCTGCAAAACAAAAACTAAGAAGTATGAATATTCATTGTGCGTTAAAGTAATGTAAAGCTGGATAGGAGTATTAGAATTCAAATGAAGTCTTGAGACTTTTAAGAGGATTAAAATCAAACTACTATGCTGATTGACTTTAACAATCAATAAATGATAATCCATGGAAACAAAAGGAACATCTTGAAATTTCAAAAATTGATGAACTGCTAATAGGGCCCATTTGGATATTGGAAAATGTAGAAAATATAAAAAGCAATTAGTATTTTACATTTCTAAGGGGAAAACTTATCCCAATTTAACACTTGTACTTGAAGTGCTTAAGACTGAGGATCCTTAACGATAAGCTTGAACTTATCATTCCACTCAGGATTCAAATTTTTCCTCTTGATTGTGGTTTTCTTTGCAGAGAGCTTATCTCCTGTCAGACTGAGTTTGACATAAGGATCAGATGTTCCCAAGAGAAAATCCTTTAAGAGTTTTGTTGCCTGGACGACCTTCACATGCAGTATTCCCACAGACTTCTTTACAACCACACTAAAAAATAAAACATGAAAAAGAAAGTCATATAAAGAAATTGTCAAGTCATTGTTAATGAATGCAACAAAAAGGTTTAGACACAACAAATCATTAGGCCTTCACTTCGTTTCATTGACTAATTTGTTGAAAATTGAAACATGGATTATAGGACAAGTAAAAGAGCACATGAATTTGGTAAGCTTGTAAATTTTTAAAAGAAACTTGAATAAGCAAATCATATCATGATTCATCATCCATGTTGATGCTTTAAGGATAGGTATTTCAAGAGTTTAGGGTCAGAGGTATAGGTATGCCACTTGTTTTTTGATGGTTTCTTGTAAGCATATGGAATAAGTAGTTGACCATTTAAACCATATACAAACTAATTACTTCTATTTTTACACAATCTTACCCATGCAATTATTACCAGTGCAGCACCTGAACAAATCGGTAAAGACAATGTCTCCCAAAATCTTTAGTCCAAAATCTACTTACAGCTGTTCATAAGTAAGTTTAAATCACATTATCTTTTTATTTCATGAATGACAAAAAAACTTTAATTTGACACAAAAAGAAGGAAGATTCTACTTACTTTCTCCATCAAGGATACCACAATGTTTGCAAAAAATGGGAATGTAGGCACTAGATGTTTCAAAGTTATTCGTGGTGCTACTAATATTTGCAAATCAACTAGTTGCGAAAAAGGAATTATCTATCTTTAGGACATACATTTTCCTATAAGCTAAAAACGCAAATATTTTACAGTAATTTTGCTTTTAGGCTCTTCTGACTTGTACTGTGACTTGTAAAGACATTAATATTAACACAAAAGTTATATTAGGATTTCCGGCCCACCTAATTACTGGTTCCATGGCTAAATCCTCCTCATTGGTCTCATAAACTTTAAAACCTGTAAATTTTAAACATAGACCACATCAAATAAAAAGAAAAGAAAAGAAAAGAAAAGAAAATGTTATAGAATGGCATAATGATCAATGTTTAAAGCATAAGACCTGTAAGATTTACTTGAGTACTAAAAGAATTTCAAAAATTCAAAGGAATATCCTTGATTGGCAAAATTTCACATGAAATGAATGCCATCAATTATCATTTTAACATGAAACCATGAAAGATTGTATTTACTTTTGTAATGCACAAAATAATGGAAGGAGAGAATGAGAGAGAAAGCTGTTAATAGTTGTAAATAGTTCTTATTATGTAAATGAGTCTAAACTACAATGCATTCTTTTAATGTCTTATAAATTTTGTTAATATATGTGTTAATAATTTCAACTGACTTTGTTCTTCATTTAGGACAAGCAACATCAGTTTCATTTGGAGAAGAATTGAAAATGAATTCATGGTCTACTACCTCAAGAAAATATAAACCTATAGCTCTTTCAACTATGCAAATTATTTTATAATCAATTTCACCTGAATCACGGCCTTACCATGAATTGTCAAAGGAAGAGTTTCCAGAGTTAAATGCTGAAATTCAATGGCTTCTATATTATACTTTCCAATATACTATGCAAATATAGGTTTTGCTTTACTTTTCATTATAGCACAGATTGCCTACAACATGACAACAATCGATGAAATAGGCCTTCACATATCCATCAGAAAAATCAAAGACATTCAATAGATCAATTTACCTTATCAAGGTAAGGCCACATATCCAAAAGAAACTTGTTCAACCATTCTACTTGAAAAATTGGACAAAAATAATCAATAGAATGACATTTTATACAATAAATAAATGACAGTATGCATATAAGAGAACTGATACCATAATAATAACAACCTAATAAGATTGAACAAGCTAAATGTAATATGCTTACTCATTTATGATCAGGGCATTTCACCCACAATGGAATCTTTGAAAGAATATCTTTCAATGCGTTTGCATCTAATTCATGAAGTGGCCTAACAACTGAATCATGTATGGTCAATTCTCCAATAAAAAAGTATACTTCTCAAGTAGAGATAAAACATCAAATTTCAATAGATGATCATTTTGCTAATAGTAAAATGATTGTACTTCCTTCAAATAATGAAGCAAAAATAGGTCTTTTAGGCACCATTGACCAATGAACTAATCATCACAATCTAAGTAAAGCATTTTAGAATTGAATATGCTGAAAGGTTTGTGGTACTATATTCTAATGAATTTCTATCATGGAAAAGAACACTTAAAAAAAAAAAAAAAATCAAACATGACATCTCCTCAATAAATTAACCTTGTTACCAGTAATAGCTCCAGTTTTCGAGTGATCGGATATCCTAATTCAAAGAGCACAATCTCTCTATTAAATGGTCATTAAATCTTGTGACTCTTTCTGAATTATAAATACCAAAACCGTTTATTGTATGTTGGCCCAAATGGTTAAAATATTAATAAATTTTAAAATTGATGCTCAAATTGTCAAAAATCAACGAAAGAAAAAAGGAATAAAATAATTCAATATATTAATACCCAAAAGAAAAATGCTTATGAGTTCATTAAGGTAGACTTTACAATGCAAGTATGCATTCATCTTCTCTTTAAATATAGACATAGTAAACAACCAAACACTAAGTTGACAAAAAAAATTAAATAAATGAAAAATCACATACTAAAAAGCAAACATCATAACAAGAAGTAAAAAAATCATAATCGGGTGAAACTAATCAATGAAATGCTAATGCACTAGTGAATAACAAATCCAGAAAAGGATGAACAAAATCATAAAAGTAGAAAGACATTTCATTCAACTACATTTTAGTTCCATTTCATTCAAAAATAAAAAAAGAAGAAACCAATAAAAACCCAAATTTCATAATAATTTAGCAACATCACACCTATTAATAAACAAATTAAAAGAAAAGGAAAAAAAAAACCATATTATTGTACTTCGCATAAAGCAAATTAACAATAAAAAGAGAAAAGGCAAAGATTAAACAGAAAGAACTTTAAAATTGATAAAGTTGAGAAATTGATTACCTTGACATTTTGAGGGTGATAATAGACAAAGAGAAAGAACCCATGTAAAAGTCCAATAGGAACTCCAAATCCAAACCCAACAACACCCAACAAAGTGCTCAAGATAGCCATTTTAGAACCAAGAAAATCAAGAACATTGGCATGTATTTAAAAGGAATATAGAGGAAATGAATTGAATAGTTTTCAACGGATGGAAGAGAAAAATAAGAGAAGAAGAAAAGGAAAGGAAAGGCGAGAAAATCAAATGTTAACTAGCAAAAATGTATCCAATAGACAATGAGGAGAGTATGAGCATAGCCCAAGAAATTGTGGTTGGAAAATTATGATTAATGGATTATTTTGTGAGAAAATTCGGGTCATTTCTATATATGGATATAAGAAGACTGTGAATTGTAATATTCATATGATTAAAATAGTGAATATGCGAATAAAAATCGAAATTCAAAATAAGTTCTTTCCAAAGGAGAAAGAAAGTGAAAAGGGTTGTCACGCCTGTGATATTGTGTCTTGTGTATGATATGTGTTTTTAGGAATGATGTCTTTTGAGCTTTATTTTGTACAAAGGTTACAAAAATGAATGTAACTTTTAATAGTCATAATGTGAATGTTACAAGGATTAATTTGTAGCATTATTGGAGATTTATTCACAAATGAGACTTTTGAGTTTGCTCCTTGCAATGTTACAGAATTCAATATGGTTATTATAGACCATAATTTGAATGTTATAAGGAAATTATGTTAGAGAGATGCTTTAAAGACAATCACTTTTAGCACTTATTGTACAAACTCATTTTATATAAATAAAGGCATTTTCACCTAATTGATATTCATTTGTGTTATGAATAAACTAGATCTTAAATTAATTGATGAAGTCCATGAAATAAACATAGCATGAAGGAAATCATGATGGGATCATGATATTGAGATTCATATCATATGTAATTATAGTTATATCTAAATTGTCCCTAGTCATAGGATTAAGAAGACTAGACATTGTCAACCTAGATAGAATAACACATATTATACTCATTGATTGGATCAAGTAGTAGATCTCATAATCGATAGACATGAGTTGTCTAGAGTTAACATGTGGATGCTTGCTAAGATAGTCAAGTTCATTGGATAACCTAATATGAGAACATCACATGGATCTTCTATTGTGATAGTCTCATCGTAGCATTGGTGCAAGTAGCCTCAGACTTGAGGTGCTCAAAGTTATCTTGGATACTAATCCTATACTTTGACTCAATTCCTTGTTGCCTCAGGAGAGGTTGCTCATAGGGTGGTGATTGGGCACAACTTGAGGTATTCGAAAGTAGTTGAGTAGCCAAGAAAGGATTCACCACTCCTGATAGAAGGAGGGTATACCCATGGCCTCTTGTTAAGATCATTACTTAGGAATTTCTCGGCCCGAGTGGAAATATCATGAAGATACTCTTCAGTGATATGTCTGTAAAAGTAATGAGCCCCTGGATAAGATTTAACATCACTCGGACTAGATGTAATATAGTTAGTCTAGTGGGAGCTGACACAAAGTTCATACTCTGAACTGAGTAAGGTATAGAATGGTGAAAGAACGAATTACAAGAATAATTGTCTATGGAAAGGTTTATAGTTAAACCACTACTTTCTGGCTAATTAAGAGTCATGATGTGTTGTTAGATACTGCTCATGATATGCTTGATATTGAGTGTCAATCCGAGTAGCTAACATAGTTGGGAACCTAATGGGTCACACGTATTAAAGGTGTAAAGGAGAAGTGAAATAGGCTTTTGGATTGGATCCAAAACAATGAGAGAAAATCCAAGTCCAGATGATGTTCCTGAGTGGGATGAAGGTCTCGATCGATTAAAGAGTATCCCGATTGAAAATAGCTACTGGATTGAAATAGAACTAAGTCTCGATCAGAAAAGGTGGTTTTTCAACCGGGATCTGCTCAACATAGGCACTGTCCCAACCGGAAAATTAGTTTCCCGATCGGATCATATGACAGATTAGAAATTTTAATTGGAACTTTGTGCAATGGAATTTATAGTCTTGACATGTTTAGTTCTATTTACAATATCGATGACAATAATAAAAAAAATAAAAATGGATAAACCCAAGCATTATGCTTGTGGCATTGTTGCCTTGGCCATGTAAATGAGAGGGCATAACTAAACTACATAAAAATGATAGTTTAGGGTCATTTGATTATGAATCATATGACACTTGCAAATCTTTTCTATTAGGGAAGATGACAAAATCACCTTTTAGAGGAAAGGGTGAATGTGCCACTGGGCTATTGGACTTAATACATTTAGATGTATGTGCCCAATGTCTATACACGCTAGAGGTGGTTATCCCTACTTCATTACCTTTATTAATGACTATTCACGATTTGGGTATGTGTATCTTATAAGATACAAGTCTGATGCATTTGAAAGGTTCAATGAATTTAGACATGAAGTACAAAAACAACTTAGCAGAAGTATTAAAACACTTAGATTTGATCGATGTGGTGAATACTTGAGCCAAGAGTTTTAGGTTTATCTTAGGGATAATGGGATTTTATCCTAATGGACTCCATCCTTTACATGATAACACAGTGGTGTGGGTGAAAGGATAAATCGAACCTTGTTAGCCATGGTAAGGTCAATGATGAGCTTAGTAGAACTCCCTAAATCTTTTTGGGGTTATGCAATAATGACTGCCATTTATATATTAAATGGAGTCCCTTTTAAGATAGTTGATACTACTCCACATGAGATATGGAAAGGTAAAAATCCTATACTTTCTCACATGTCCAGCTTATGTGAAGTAGACAATGTTAAATAAGCTAGATGCTAAGTCTGACCGATGTCTATTTGTAAGATATCCTAAAGAAATGATTGGATAATAATTCTATATTCCTTACAAAAGGTGTTTGTTTCAAAGCATGCTACCTTTTTAGAGAAATATTTTCTTCTAAAAGGAGATAGTGGGAGCAAAATTGAACTTGAAGAAGTACAAGATGCTCTAGTAGACACATATCAACTACTTGAACTCGAGCCTATTACTTATAGAGATGAAGTAATAGCTATACCTTCTGATGCACAAGATATTTATAGATCTAGTAGGATACGTTCTACTCCTAAGAGATATGGATTTCTCATAAGTGATTGGAATGATATCTTGCTCATAGAAGATGATGAGCCTATTACCTACGAAGAAGTTCTAAATAGTTCAAAATCTGACAAATGGCTAATAGCCATGAAATCATAAATGGATTCCATGTATGAAAACCAGTTATAGGCCTTGGTTGACCATCTGAAAGGATAAAACCCATAGGGTGCCAGTAGGTCTTTAAGAAGAAGACTGACATAGAGGGTAATATAGTTACCCATAAAGCAAGGCTAGTGGTTAAGGGTTATCGTCAAAGACAAAGGATTGACTATGATGAGACTTTTAGTCCAGTAGCCATGCTTAAATTCATTAGGATACTCTTAATCATTGCCACTCATTATGATTATGAGATATGACAAATGGATGTGAAAACAGCTTTTCTGAATGGAAACCTTACCGAGGATGTGTACATGACACAACTAGAGGGCTTCACATCTAAGGATGGTAAAAAGGTATGTAGGCTTCAAAGATCCATTTATGGATTGAAGCAAGCTTCAAGGAGTTAGAATATCTGATTTGATGAGCCAATCAAAGAGTTTGGTTTCTCACAAAATTCGGATGAACCCTGCATGTCTAAGAAAGTTAGTTGGAGTGCAATTGTTTTCCTTATATTGTATGTAGATGACATACTAATTATAGGAAATGATGTCTCAGTCCTTCAATCTGTTAAAGTTTGGCTTTGAAGAATTTCTCTATGAAAGATCTTGGAGATGCAACCTACATCTTGGGGATAAAGATCTATAGAGATAGATCTAAGATGTTGCTTGGTCTTTCTCAGTCTACATATATAAACAAGATCCTAAGAAGATTTAGCATGGAACAGTCCAACAAAGGATTTATTCCCATGACTTATGCGATTACCTTTTCAAAGTCCATGTGTCTAAAGACACAAGATGAGAGGACTCGTATGAGTTTGATCCCATATGCTTTAGCTATCGGATCAATCATATATGTTATGATATGTACTATACCTGATGTATCATATGCTTTGATGCTACCATATGATTAGAGAAATCATAGGTAGAGGTGATGTAAAAGTAGAAAGAGTGCCCACTTCCCCAAAAGAAGTATGACTCTTATGTACTCGCCTATTGTATTAGATATATATGCGATTGGCTTTAGTGCAAGTGGAAGTATGCTAGAGAAATGCTCTAAAGGCAATCACCTTTAGCACTTATTGTACAAACTCATTTTATATGAATAAAGACATCTTCACCTAATTGATATTCATTTATGTTATGAATAGATTGGATCTTAAATTAATTGATGAAGTCCATGATATAAACATAGCAAGAAGGAAATCATGATGGGATCAGATATTGAGATTCCATATATTAACTCTAGACAACTCATCTCTATAGATTAATAAGACTGGATATCATCAATCTGGACAGACTAGCACATGTTATACTCCTTGATTGGATAAAGTAGTAGATCTCATAATCTATAGAGATGAGTTGTCTAGAGTTAATATATGAATGCTTGCTAAGGTAGTCAAGTTCATTAGATGACCTAATATAAGACCAACACATAGATCTTCTATTCTATGTCAGTGATAGTCTCATCATAAAATTGGTGCAAGTATCCTTAGACTTAAGGTGCTTAAAGTTATCTTGGATACTAAACCTATACTTTGACTCAATTCCTTATTGCCTCAGGAGAGGTCGCTCATAGGGTGGTGATTGGGTACAACTTAAGGTATTTAAAGGTAGTTGAGTAGCCAACAATGGATTCACCACTCCTAATAAAAGGAGGGTATACCCATGGCCTCTTATCAAGATCATTACTTAGGAATCTTTGGCCCGAGTGGAAATACCATGAAGATAGTCTTCAATGATATGTTTGTAAAAGTAATGAGTCTCAAGATAAGATCTAATATCACTCGGACTAGATGTAATATAATCAGTCTAGTAGGAGTTGACATAGAGTACATGCTCTGAATTGAGTAGTGTATAGAATGGTGAAAGGGCGAATTGCAAGAATAATTTTCTATGGAAAGGTTTGTAGTTAAACCGCTACTTCTTGGCTAATTGGGGGTCATGATGTATTGCTAGATACCGCTCATGATCTGTTCGAGATTGAGTGTCAATCCGAGTGGCCAACATAATTAGGAACCTAGTGGGTCACATGTATTGAAGTTGTGAAGGAGAAGTGAAATAAGCTTTTGGATTGGATCCAAAACAGTGAGAGAAAATCCAAGTCCAGACGACGTTCCTGGGTGATCGGTTAAAAAGTATCCCGATTAGAAATAGCTACTAGATTGAAATAGAACCAAGTCCCGATTGGGAATGGTGGTTTCCCGACTGGGATCCACTTGACATGGGCATTGTCCTGACTAGGAAATTAGTTTCCCGATTATGACATGTGACAGATTATGAATTTTAATTTGATTAGGATTCTATATTTAAGAGTTTTAAACCCTAATTCCATGTGGGTTATAAATAGTCCTTTTATAGATTATTTTAGCTACTACAACACAAAGAATTAAGTATCAATTCTTCTCATCTTCTTCTCTCAAGGGATTAATCTTTTAATAACGCAATAGATTAATCCAAACCATTCCCTAAACAGTTTTCTCATTTCACCCTTCGCGTGGATACGATCAGAGGTGATCCTAAACCCGGTAAGAAGAGAATCAAAGAAAGGTAATAAACTTGTGTTATTAGATAGTTTTAATTGTTCATGGCTATATAGGTTGATTCTTCTTCTTGGAGTTTGTAAAATTTTATTTTCGCTGCATAACGTGTATGAGATGCATGTGCAAACTCCAACATATTATGGGCAACCATAATGAACATTTTTGTCACAATAAATTTTCTTTTCCCTCCCGCTAATATATATATATATATATATATATAATTCATTTGCAAAATCCAACACATTATAGGTAGCCATAATGAGCATTTTAATCACAATTAATTTTCTTTTCCCTCCCACTAATATATATAGATGATCTTTTCCATTTGGAAGATACCTTTGAACAATAAATTTTCTTTTCACTCCTGCTAATATATATAAATGTTCTTCTTCAAGTGATAGAGTGTGAATGATATATTTTAGTTCACTATGAATGGAGTTTGTGGTGTTCAAACTCTACTCAATATCTATTGTATCCTGGAAGACAAATATCGGCGAACCTAAACACTAGTGATAAGGGGCAAATTCATCTTAAGAACACTGTATGGGACATAGGTCTCAAATTAAATATCGGTGAACCTAAACACTAGTGATAAGGGGCAAATTCGTCTTAAGAATACTGTGTAGAACACAAACTTCAAATTGATCTCTTTGTGTTTTCCTTTTGCTTTGAATCTTATATTGGATTATTTCTTCTTATTTTTCCTTCTTTCATTCTTCTTCTCAAGTAATAGAGTATGAATGATATATTTTAGTTCCCTATGGTGGAGTTTGTAGTGTTCAATCTCTACTCAATATCTATTGTATCCTGGACGACAAATACCGGTGATTCTTTTTCTCAAGTGATAGAGTGTGAATGATATATTTTAGTTCTTTATGAGTGGAGTTTGTGGTGTTCAATCTATACTCAATATCTATTGTATCCTGGAATATAAATGTCGGTGAACCTAAACACCAGTGATAAGAGGCAAATTCATGTTAAGAACACTGTGTAGCACACAGGTCTCAAATTGATCTCTTCGTGTTTTCCTTCTACTTTGAACCTTAGATTAACAATATCCTACCACTTCTCCTAACAATCTTAATATAAAACCTCTTCTTGTTAATCTCAGTATTTAGATTTGTTATTTCTTAGAAATTAATATTTCTTCTTCTTCTTCATCCTTCTCCTCTTTTCATTCTTTTTCTCAAGTGATAGAGTGTGAATGATATATTTTAGTTCGCTATGAGTGGAGTTTGTGGTGTTCAATCTCTACTCAATATCTATTGTATCCTGGAAGATAAAAATTGGTGAACCTAAACACCAGTGATAAGGGGCAAATTCGTCTTAGAACACTGTGTGGGACATATGTCTCAAATTGATCTCTTCATGTTTTCCTTTTGCTTTGAACCTTATACTGGATTAACAATATCCTACCACTTCTCCTAACAATCTTAAGATAAAACCTATTCTTGTTAATTTCAGTATTTAGATTTGTTATTTATGTAGAAATTAATATTTTGTTTGCTTTTTTTAGTGAAATGGAGAATATGGTATTTGCTACCAATGTTCAAGATGGTTTCCAACCATCGGCTTCTGCTGCTCGGGTAGTCTTTCCTATTGTGCTTGTGACGGTACTTATGACCTATAGAGGGAAACTAGAAAATTCAATGGTTTGAATTTCAAAAGGTGACAACAAAAAATATTGTTTTACCTAACTACATTAAACCTTTCATGGTTATTAGCTTAGGACGCTCCTACTCTGGAAGAGGATAAGTAAGATGTCTAGTTGAGGATGACCTATAATAGTTATCATCATTCCGACTTTGTATGTAGGAATTTTCATGAATAGGCTGCATCATTCATTATACAATGTGTATGGTGGAATTAAGAACACATATTAAAAATTATCCTAAGCACAAGCTTAAGGAAATTAATATTGAAGTGTTTATTATTAGACTTCAAATTGAGGAAGGCAATAGAGGCTCTGAGAGAAGGGGGCTAAATTCTTCTGAGGCTAAGGTGAATATTGTCGAACGTAGATAAAATTCAAATTCCAAAAACAAGAAATTCAAAGAGCCTAAGATGAGCCCCAAAGGCAGAGTTTTCTAAAAAGAAGTTACAAGGCAAGTGCTTCAACTATAACAAGATGGGTCACAAGGCTTCATAATGTAGATTTCCAAAGAAGAAGAAGAGCAATAAAGAAAATCTCTTGTAAAGTATTACTCAAGAAGTTTCTAATATCAACATTGCTATTGTGATATCATAAGTGAATCTTGTTAGGTCCAACCCAAAAGTGTGGTGGGTTGACGCCGGTGCCACAAGGCACATTTGCTTAGACCATGAGATGTTCCTTACCTTCAAGGCGAAAAGAGGAGAAAAGTTGTATATGGCAATTCAGCCATTTCTGAAGTTATTGGTGAAGGATAAATGGTGCTAAAGATGACTTCTAGAAAGGAGTAGATTCTAAATAATGTCTTGTTCATTCCTAATATTCACAAGAATTTAGTGTTAGGTTCATTGTTGAACAACCATGGTTTCAAAATGATTTTTGAGTTGGATAATGTTGTTTTATCCAATGGTGGAATGTATGTTGGCAGAGGGTATACAATAGATGAGCTTTTTAAGCTCAATGTAACATTTGTTAAACATGTTAATGAAAGTACCTCTTATGCTTATTTGCTTGAATCTTCCAATTTATGGCTTGGTAGACTAGGATATGTTAATTTTATGCACAACATGAAATTATACATGAGACTATAACACCTTATTCACCTTAGTTGAATGGTGAGGTTGAAAGGAAAAATCATACCTTGAAAGAAATGATGAAAGCAATGCTGATAAGTTTTAGGTTGCCTTAGAACATATGGGGAGAAGCTGTGTTATCAACTAATTACCTTTCAAATAAGGTGCCTTGTAGTAAGCAAGATAAAATTCCTTATAAATTATGGAAAAGAAGAAAACTCTCCTATAAATACTTGTGAGTGTAGGGGTGTCTTGCTAAAAAGGTCATTCCTACTCTAAAGAAAGTGAAAATAAGGCTAA
>CATIWF010203028.1:0-14748 GCA_949630135.1 Balakata baccata
TTAACTACTGCATTCATAATATAATCAACAACTTGAATATTTATTTATTATGAATGTGAAATATACATGTGTCCAATGTGGTATAATAATTAATATATAAAAAGCTGTGAATGCACTAGGGCATACACACTACTGATAACACTTAGAACATGTAAAGTTGCCTGCTAATGAATATCCCTTGAAGCTTGCATAAATTGACTAAGTTGTTGCACTGCAAAGGTCACATCTAGCCTAGTAAACCCTATATATAATAATCTACTGATAAATCTTTGATAAGGTTGTGGGTCTGATAACGAAGCCCCTTCATCTATTGTAAGATTGGTGCCTTTAACCATAAGTTGAGAGGCTGCCTTGGCATTGTGCAATCCAGCATCTGTCATAATATCCAATATGTACTTCCTTTGACTGAGGAAAATACCATGTTTGGAACGTGCTATTTCAATACCAAGAAAGTACTTGTTAATACCAAGGTCTTTGATGGTGAAGGCTTGATGAAGATAAGCCTTAACTCGTTCAATATCAGTAATAGAAGTACCAATGAGAATAACATCATCCACATAAACTAACAAGGCTAAGAAAAGTAGAATCTTGATGATATGTGAAGAGGCAGTGATCATAAGGTGATTGTTTGAAACCATATTTGAGTAGAGTAGATGTAAATTCAGCATTCCACTGCCTCGAAGCTTGTTTAAGGCTATAAAGAGACTGAATCAGCCTACATACTTGATTTGGTTTGGCTTTAATGTACCCCTCTAGTGGGACCATATAAAGTTCTTCATCAACAAAGCCATAAAGGAAGGCATTGTTGATATCTAACTATTGAAGAGGCCATGAATAAGCAGCTGCAACAGCAAACAAAAGTCTCATAGTGACGTTTTTAGCTACCGAAGCAAAGATATCAGTAAAATCTTCTCCTGCCACCTAAGTATACCCTTTTGCTACTAATCTGGCTTTATACCTATCAATGGTACCATTAAGCCTTCAACTTTAGTTTATACACCCACTTGCTGCCAATAGGTGTTTTGCCTAGTGGTAGTTCTGTTAATTACCAAGTTTGATTTTGTGCTAGTGCTTGTAATTTAGATTGCATTGCTTGAATCCATTTAGGATGTTTCACAACTTCTACATAACTTCGAGGCTCTTGAATCTGAGACAGGTTAGCTAAGAAGAACATATATGATGATGTATAATGTCCTTGGAGATTAGTATGGACTAGAGGTGAAGAATGTAAAGTAAGATTAGTAGTAAAATCATTCAACCAGCCTGGAGGTTTCACAAATCTAGAGCTTCAGTGTACGGGAATAGAAGGTAAAGAAACGTTACATAAAGGAGAAGAATCAGGACATGCTGTTGGAGAGGCAATTGGCACTTGTGAAGGAGAAGAATGACCATTAAAAGTGATAAGTGAGTCAGTATGTATAAAATCATGAACAGAAGAAGAAATATGAGGTTGTGGTTAAGTGTCTGGTAAGGAAATAGGTAATGTGGGAGAAACAAAGGTAGAAATGTTAGCAGAAAGATAAGAAAAAACATACTCATGAAAAATCACATCTCTAGAACTAAAAACAACTTTATTTTTGAGGTCATAGACTTTATAAGCTTTCTATCTAGGAGCATGGCCTAAATACAAGGATCTAATAGCTCTTGGCTCAAATTTACCTAGATAAGGTTGTGTAACCTTAGCAAAGGCCAAGCATCCAAATATTTTGAGGTTTTGGTAATCTGGTAACATGGAAAAAATAACCTCATAAGGGCTTTTCCAACCCAGCAATGTTATAGGTAATTTGTTTATAAGATATATTGCAATAAGAACAAACTCCCCCCAAAAAGTATAAGGTAGACTTGATTGGAAGAGAAGAGTCATAGCTACTTGAAGAATATGTCTATGCTTCCTTTCCACCAAGCCATTTTGTTAAGGAGTATAGATACATGACCTTTGATGCAAAGTACTATAACTGGATAACATTTCCTGACATTCTTGACTTAAAAACTCAGTACCATTATCACTTTTTTAGACCTTTACAGTGACTCCAACTTGTGTTTTAATCATAGTAAAGAATTTCTTTAACAAACTAACCATTTGAGACTTACTATGCATAAGATAAGTCCAAACACCCCTGCGATGGTCATCAACCAGGGTTAAAAAATAATGAGATCCTTGCAAAGAAGCTTGCTTAATAGGACCACATATGTCAACATGCAATAAATCAAAAACATGTGCAGACTTAATAGTACTTAAAGGAAAATGTTTTCTAACTTGTTTAGCTAAGGGAAAGATATCACAATGGATACAATCAACAAATGATTCTTTATTTAGAAAAGGGTAATTGAGAAAGTACAATGGTAGAAGGATAGTCAAGTCTGCAATGCTAAGTAGGTATCTTAATAATACTATCAACAACATTTATACTATTTACAGCAGTGTTACAATGTGTAACAAAAGAACTTTTATTTAGTATGTATAGATTGCCAATTACTTTTCCAACTGCAATAGTCCTTTTTTTCTTCTGGTCCTACAAAATGCAGCTTCTATTAGTGAAAATGAAATTGAGTTTATGTGTTTTACTGATTTTGGTAACTAATAAAAGATTATGGATAAATTTAGGAAGATAAAGGACATTGGTTAGAGTTAAGGTATTTGACATATGTACAGTTCCTATTTGTTCAACTGAAATCATTGTTTGGTTTGGCAAGTGTATTCTAATAGGGTATTTAGCAGGTTTAATCTCACTGAACAATCTTACATCATAACATACGTGATTCGAAGTTCCACTATCTATAATCCAAAAATAATCATGCAATTGATTTAAAGGAGTATGCACAGTACTTGTAAATTCTTGTATCTGTGCAAAATTTATGTACCTGTCTGCCTTCATCTGATTGCTTTTCATATATCTTGTAAGTTCACTTCTAATCAACTCAGCAATATTAGGTTGAGACTGTTGTGACGCTTTGAAAATTGGCATTTCCTTATTATCTTCCTCTTGAACATTTTGTTTAACTATATTTTCAAGAACTCTCATTTGTTCTCTTGATCTCTTTTGTTTAAGCTCATTGTACCACTTAGGTCCTTTATTCAATTTGAAGTAAGATTCTTATACATGACCCGACTTCTAACAATAATCACAAAATTTGTCTTCACCTTTAAACCCTTCCATCTTCTTATAATAATTCTTTCTTGAGCTCTGTCTATCATTAGAATATGTCTTGGCCAACATTATGATTCTTTTTATTGAATCTTCCATGTTCATATTCACTAACCTTTGTCTTCCAACTCACAGTATCATAGAGTGTGCTTTACTTACTGAAGGCAAAGGATCAAGCATCATGATTTGGTTTCTTGCACTATCGAAACCTTCATTTAGATCTATTAAAAACTACATGAGTTTATTCCTGGAAGTTGAATCATCTATCATTTTAGCAATGTCACAGTCACATTTGCCACAACTATAATGACGAGTGGGACTTAGACAATTAAGTTCCTCCTATAACTTCCTTTATTTCGTGTAATATGCATTGATAGTAAGATTCCCTTGCCTAATAGTAGAAATTTCCCTTTGCAAATGATAAAGCTGTGGTCTATTACACTCTCTAAAATTTTCTTTTAGTTCATTCCATAAGTCTCTAACTGAAACAGCATATATGAAATCACTATAGAATCTGCCCTAGACAACTGCTCGTAATTATCATCATCTTCTTCTGGACTTTGATTTAGTTCATCTATAAACTGCATCTTATTCTTAGCCTTAAGTGCGATCTTCATAGATCGACTCTAAGTCACATAATTGGTTCCATTCAACAAATTGGTTACTAGAATCATACCTGGATTATTAGAGGACTGAAGAGACAAATGATTCTCATTATTTTCTGATCTAATTTCTTCATGCAATTGATTGGCATTCCTTCGATTCAAGTCTACTTTATCATTTTCTACTTTATTTCCTTCTTGTGTTCGATTAACCCTTCGAGTCGCATCCATAACTAGAAAGGAAAACCTAGAACAGAAGAGTAAAGAAACACACTTTAAACCAAGACCTCAGAAAATCTTTCAATCAATAAACTGCTCCGTCTCGGTCTCGATCTCGATCTCAACTCTAGAGCTCTGATACCATAATTGAATGATGAAGGGTAAAACGATTCTGAAATGAGGAAAAAAATATTTTTCATTAATAATCTCAATTACAGCTTACAACTAGCAGTTTTTATACAAAAAGAGAAATCTATAAGACTACAGCTAAACATACTGTATGAAGAAAATAAATTACAACTAGAATGAAACGGAAACAAAGATAATACTTTAATACTTTTAATAATAATTACGCTAAAATATCCAAATTTTGCACATCTTAATAATTTTGACATTAACTAAATTTTTTAAAAATGTTTAAATAATATTTTTGTTCAAAATTGACTTCCAATCAAGTTACAGTAGGGCTCTACTCACATGGTAGCCAAAATCCGACATGGCACATCACCTAGAAAAAAATAGTAACTAAGCAAAAACTTTTATCAAATAAAAGGTGCATTTTACACATTTAAAAATGAAAAAAATATATTTTATTATAATTAAATTAGAATGGAACAGAAAAAATATTTTATTTTTGAGAAATGTGTTTGGGATCCTAATATGTTGAATTAATTTTCATATTTTACTATCAATAAAATATAAAGAAATTTGCATAATGGGTTCAATTATGATTAAATTCATAACTCTTAATTCTGGGGTTTTTCCATTCATTAGTCAGGCTAGATCTGATAATATTGCTTACTTCTTACAAGAATTCTTCAGATAAATTAAAAAAAAAATTCTATTTTAAAAATTTCTCCAAATATTTTATATGATGCATAATAGTTGTAATTATTATTAGAATAACGGTAAACAACTGAATTGAGAAATTTAGAGCGAATTTAATCATATTATTTACATCACAATTCTATTTTTCTTGCAAATATTTGCTAACACATCTTTTTTTTAGTTGGCTAAAAGTGCAAATTAGCTCTTAAATTATATTATATAGGGCGAGTCATCCATTTAATTTTAATTCAGTATAATTAAATCATATAACTTTAAATTCAGTACAAATTAATCACTGAATTATATCATATGGAGTTAGTCACTCTCTTAACTTTAATTTAGTATAAATAAATACTTGAACTTTAAACTCAATGTAATTAAATCTCTTATATATTATGGCTTTTAAATCATAACCATGAGTCAACTTGTTTTGGTGAGAGATAACTCGCTTTATATAATATAGTTCAGAGGCTAATTTATACTAAATTTAAAATTCGAGGACTTATTATACTAATTTTAAATTGAGGAATAACTCATTTTATAGGATATAGTTCAAAGACTAATTTGCAATTTGGCCAAAATATTATAGAGACCAGTAGAAGTGGTAATTTGTAATATGACATGATTAAATGACATAAATTTAGATAGATATGAGTTTGAGCTTAAATGATATGGATCATAACCGTGTTCATACGATTAAGACACGAAAAAATCATGTCACAAATGAAATTTGCATAATTAACTTGTTAAAATACAATTAAATACAATTAAAATTACATAAAACATTTAATTATTTTAAAGTCAAATTATATAAAATATTTAAATATATATTACAATATTTTAAATATTTATATATAATAAATTTATAATACATTATATTAAAAGTAACTGTATTAGCATATTTTATATTGTATAGCTCTTGTGATATATAAATATGTTTAGTTGATTGTATTTAATATTTTCATATTATATAATATATATACAAAATACAGTATAATTAAACACGATATAAAATAAAATAGAATGTAAAATAAGACACGATATAATTATATGTATATTCTCCTTCTCCGCCTATATTGCCTACGGTATAGAATTTCTTGGCCAACTCAACCCACCACACGCAGACCACAGCCCCTATGTTTGATAAAACCATCCAATCCCATATAAAAGCTATTTCTTTTTTTCTGCCACCTAACTTATTGGAAATTTTATAAAAAAAATATATATATATTTATAAAAATATCATTTTTTAAAATTTAAAAAAAAAAGTTCGACGCATCAAATATTTTTTTAAAATACCGACATATTAAAATTTATTATGAAAATATTGGTAATCAAAATTTATCAAAAATTTACTATAAAATTAATAAAAATTAAAATTATGAAAGATTTATCAAAAATTTATTTAAAATTTTGATCAAATTATATCCAAAATTTACCAAAAAATTAATTAAAGTTAAAGTTGAACAAAATTTACTCAAAATTTACTGAAATTTTTTTCAAAATTTACCAAAATTTTACGAAAAATTTACCATAAAATTACAAAAAATTTATAAGAAATTTACATAAGATTTATTCAAATTATGTCAAATATTTACTAGAAAATTAATGAAAGTTGAAATTACACAAAATTTACTCAAAATTTACCAAAATTTATCCAAAAATTACCTAAAGTTTACCCAAAATTTATTACAAAAATTAATAAAAATTGAAATAACAAAATGTTAATTAAAAATTTATTTAACGTTAACTCAAATCATATCCAAAATTTATCCAATTTTTATGAAAAAATTAATGAAAATTAAAGTTATACAAAATTTATTTAAGAATTATTCCAGTTTTACACCAAATTTATCAAATATTTATCCAAATTTACAAAAAATTTGTCCCAAAATTTATAAAAGGTTTATATAAAATAAATAATCTTAATTAAATTAATTAAATATAAATTTATATATATTTTGATAAATTAAATTAATTAAAAAATAATTAAAAATAAATATATATGTAAAGACAATCGATAAGTATATAAATTAATAAAATTTTTAAACTTATATTTAAATATGAATATTTTTTATTTTAATTAAATAAAAAATATACTGAGTATATGCAGTGTATTTAATATTTAAGAAAATCGAGTAAAAAAAAATAGAATAAAAACAAGGAAACGGCGCCGACAAAATAAAAAAAAAAAAATTATAACAGTGTAAATTTCTCTAAATTTTTTCTCTACGAACAAACACCTTCATTTTCTTATATTTCTCGTTTATGAACCCTCTCTTGCTTCTCCTTATCAGGCCAATCACCCATAACCCACTACAATTCCTATAACTGGGTCATTGAGTTCTCTGCAATTCCTTATTTCCATTATATTCTTGCTATATTTCACGCAAAATTTTCATGGAATTGGTTCTAGGGTTTCTGTAAGCTTCGAGAACCCTACGATCCGAAGAATTTTCTTTGAACTGGTACAATTCGGCGGCATCGACCCTTAAATCCTGTTTCTAACGGTCAATTTTCAAGCAGCACCATCCCGAGGTTCGCTTAAGCATCACTTGCGTAGCAATTTCTTCAATTTGGATTGATTAGGGAGTAGGGTTTTTTGTTTTCTTGAGTAGAATCGTGGAGTTCGATGAGATCATGGGTGATTTCAAGGCTGATATCGATAAAGAATCGTGTTCTAAGTCAATCAACGAGACGGTGAATGGGTCGCACCAGTTCACGATAAAGGGATATTCATTGGCGAAAGGGATGGGAGCTGGGAAGTGCATATCAAGTGATATTTTCACGGTGGGTGGTTATGATTGGGCTGTTTACTTTTACCCCGATGGTAAGAACCCAGAGGACAGCTCAATGTATGTTTCGGTGTTTATCGCGTTGGCCAGCGAGGGAACGGATGTGAGGGCTTTGTTCGAGTTGACGTTGGTGGATCAGAGTGGAAGTGGAAAGCACAAAGTGCATAGCCACTTCGATCGGGCGTTGGAGAGCGGGCCGTACTCCCTCAAGTACAGAGGGAGCATGTGGTAATTTTTTCTCTTACCCCTTGTTTCTTTGGTTGATCTTGGATTTTGAAATGAGGTTCTTTACTTTTTTACTCTTGTTATGGACTAGTGTTTTTCACTGAATTTCTTGCTTATTGTGGGTTTTTGTGTGAGTGGGTGTATTTCTTAGGTAGCCAATTTGGCATTGGCATGTTGTTCTGTTCGACTGAATTCTTGCATTTGATTGCTGGTCAGATAATGAGATAACGCCATTATCAGTACCTATGTCACTAATTGCTTCGTCTTTATTGGGTTCTAATTTCTATCCGAGTATTGGATTTGGTGCATTTGGCTGATTATTTGTTTAACATATAATATATGCCTCTGAGTTAATTTTTTTGGTACTCTTTAAGGGTGTGGAGGTTCTTGAGCTTAGTTTTGATTTCGGTATATATGGTGGGATTTTATGTATCTTTTGTAGAGTTATGAAGAAGGGAGATACCCAATATATAGCTTAACACTGTAAGAGACCATTTCAACTCTTAACTAACAATTTTCTTGATGAATTACTAAAAAATGTTAATTTAGGAACAGTATTTAGTGAAGAGGTGGCATATTTTTTGAAAAACTTTAAACTTAATTTGGGAAAACTTTACTGGCATTATCTATCATGACTAATTTGTTTGTGATGGATTATCTAAACCACTGAAGTCTTTGAGCCCCTTGTTGTTTCCCCATCATATTATTATCTGCTCAATTCATTGCAGGGGTTACAAGCGTTTCTTCAGAAGGACAACCCTAGAAAACTCTGATTACATAAAGGACGATTGCCTAATCTTGAACTGCACTGTTGGAGTTGTTAGAACCCATCTTGAAGGACCAAAACAGTATTCGATTCCTGTTCCTCCTTCAGACATGGGTCAGGGTCTTCGGGATCTGTTAGAATCTGAAGTTGGCTGGGACATTGTTTTCCAGGTTGGGGATGAAATTTTCAAAGCTCATAAATTGGTACTTGCTGCTCGTTCCCCTGTTTTCAGAGCCCAGTTCTTTGGACTTGTTGGGAATCCTAAATTAGATAAAGTAGTTGTAAAGGAGATTGACCCCTCAATTTTCAAGGTAAGCATTTCTTTATTCTCTCTTATTGTGTTGGTCATCATCATTAAGCACCTTTGGAAAGTAGGAAAGTTGAACTTTGAGGCAGGGTTTGTGAAATTTGAGATGGTTTTTTATGCAATGTTATCATATATGTATTATGCATATGCACCTATACATTTTTGTAACCTGCTCCTTTGCAACTAAGGCGTTTCTACATCAAGAACGAGCTATCGGAATTTCAGATGTTCTGAATGCTGTGGTATCATGAGCTTCAGCCATGATAACATCGTGTACATAATTTAAAATTCATTGCCTTCATCCATCCTATCAGCTTTTGAATATTTCCAAGGTTCTTCCATTTTTTTGGCTTGTAAAACTAAAATCTTTGCAATATGATAGAAGAAAGCAGCATATATTAGACAAGTCTTGATACCACCGATGTTGGCTTATTTCATAATTTTTTGGCTTGTAAAACTAAAGTCTTTGCAATATGAGAAACGGCAGCAGCATATATTAGACAAGTCTTAATAATGTGCCTATGTAAATTCCAATATTCATGCTTCATGGAGTCTTGTTAGCTGGTGATGTAGCATGAACTGAAAATAACTGTCAACTAATTTGTAATATTAGGTTCCATAGGTTGGTTTTATTTTCTCACTCCTATCTATTCATATTTGTCTCTAAATAATCCAAATAACTCCACATGGAGAGATTTTCAAAAAACATATTTGTCTGCAGCTGACTGTGCTCATGTTTTCCATTCTAGTAGACTCTTTGATTTGGCGCTTTATCTGTATCATTAGAGATGAAATAGGCCAAAGTGCATCCTCATGTCCTTGAACTATTCAAGTTATTTTACAATAGGTGCACAAACTTATTTTTTTCCATTGCAATTTTGGCCATCAATCAGTCTCTTTTTAACAGGAATAACAAAAGGTTACAGATATGCCGTTGAAAATGCATTGCTACCCATCTTTTTATCGATTAAGAGTGATAAAATACAAAAAATAATATCATAAACCTTTCCTCTTTTCTCTCTCTTTGAAATTAAAGAACCGGACTCTCCTTCTTCGGTTGATTTGAGCCAGCTATATCTTCTCTCCTTCTGATTCCGTTTTCACTTATTTCCTGCCAGCCCTCTCTATCCTCCTCCAAAACCTATCTCCTCCATCAAGATTTCTGAGCTGCTGGTGGAACTGTTATTGAATGAAAAAGGGATTTTATTTTTTTAATGTTTCTAACGGCCTTTGATGTGGATGAACTTATCAGTGAAGGTTTGGAAATAGTGGCAAAATCAAGATTCTAACTGGTAAGGAGGTGGATTGGGTTATTTAATCGCAATTACCCTTGGTTCTTGTTCTGCATCTGGGTTAAAAGAGTTTTTTCTATTTTATCAAAGAAGAGACTTCTTAATTGGAGAGCCACTATGTGATTTGGGAGATTAATTGTTGTTTAATCATTTATATGGAAAATTTTGAATAAAAAAAATTAATGTGTTGTGTTTGATTAATAATATTATATTAAATCTGTTAAAAAAATGCTGAATGGTGGCCTAAATTGATAGTTTAGGGACTCAAAAAAAAAAAAAAAGGAATAACTGTAGGGACCTATTGTAAAAAACTCAAAAAGTTCAAGGACCCCAGGATGCATTTTGCCAATAACATATCTGCTACAGATTTTTATCAATCTTGCCCTTTTTTTATCATTGGTGTATTGACTTGAATGCTTTTATTTGTTTTTCCAGGCTATGCTCCACTTTATTTATGCAGACAGGCTTCTTGATGTACATGAAATTACGGGCACAACTTCTGTGTGCACATCCACCAACATGGTGCAGCATTTATTGGCTGCTGCTGACCTTTACAATCTAGATCGGTTGAAATTGTTATGTGAATCAAAATTGTGTGAGGATCTTAGTGCTGATACAGTGGCGACAACACTTGCTTTAGCTGAGCAGCATCAATGTTCACAACTCAAGGCCATCTGTTTGAAATTTGCTGCAAATCCTGCAAACTTGGGAGGTGCGTGTTTGTAGGTACTGAGCATTGCAGATTTCAGGTTATGTCAACCTCAGTGTTTTTCATTGATTAATTTGCAGAATCATAAGGGAAATTTCTTGTCCGTACCTGCATAGTTAATATGCCTGAAAGATTGCAAGCATTTGATATGGCTTTGCTTTTTGAGATTTAAACAAGATTGATGCATCACACTAATATTTCAAGTAAATCATGGCACTGCTTTCGTATGAAATATACTATATTCAGCTGAGCTCATAAACACTTCTATATTTTAAGTTATTTCCTCTCAACTTCTATTAGGAGGAAGAAGAATTGAAGGATTCGGCTAACATGGTATTGGCTGTGGTACCATGAACGAATTCTGGTTGTATTTTGCTGTAGGATATGTGTACAAGGGAGTTTATATACAGTACATTAGTTACATTCGACTAGAATTCTAGATAAGGCAGTCCTAGAGATATTACACAAGATAAGATAATTATACAATATAAATACAGGCCTAGATAAGGGAGAAAGTTATCACTTTTCTACTAATAATTTTTTGGTTTTTCATTTGTGAAATTCACAAGTCTTTGTTGAGGAAATTTCGTTTAATCACCTTCAGGCCCTAATTATCATATAAGTGGGAAGATGAGGAGCATACCAGAAAATTTTATGTGATACAAAAATTTCAAATTGATACAGATAATATCTTATATAGACGTCAACCCAGACATATGAGAAGTCTAAATTTCATTATCTTGTTGGTTGCAAATAAATATCTGTAATAGCATAACGATTTAGTTTAACTAAGTCCTTATCCCATATGGGTTGTGATTATGCAGACAAATGCAGGAGAAAGCCCATGACCTAAATTGATCATACCCATAGCATTTGTTTACTGCCAAAGACATATAGAAGCAGAAACTCAATTTTCGTAGCTATATGATGTAATTGGAAATTGATTCCAATAATTAAACTATATGATGTAATTGGAAATTGATTCCAATAATTAAGTTGTACAGAGAAGGTACTGATATTAGCTTTCATGCTTTTCAGCGGTAATGCAGTCAGAAGGGTTCCAGCACTTGGAAGAGTGCTGCCCTTCGTTGTTATGTGAAATGCTGAAGACATTTGCATCAGGAGATGAGAATTCAAGTCCTCCGTCCTCTCGGAAGAGGAGTGGCAGCAGCATATATGGGCGAGATCTAGATGCAGATGGGGCTGCAGCAGAATCAGATAATCCCAACGCCAGGCGAGTGAGGCGGCGGTTTTAGGATGTATATATTTGCATTTCAGGAGGTGTACTACCGATTATTACTTCCTATCAAATGAGATTTAAGGATAGTTGTTATGGCAGGTCTTATTGCACTTTGGCTTTCATGTTTCCTGAAAATTGAGAGGAGAAGAAAATAAGAAAGCTTGGTTCTATTTGGGGTTATACAGTAAATTATGGGAATGACAGTGATGGAACCAACAGAGAAGGGAAAGGAAAATCAATTTGAAAGAATGACAGCATGTATCTTCTTGTCTTGTAATTCTTGTTTTGTTTTGCACGAGCAAAGGAACTTATTTTGTTAGATTGAATTAGGAAGTAATCAAAGTCGGTAATATATAATTGCAGTTGTATGGCACTTGGCATTATTTTGTCTACTATAGTTAAAACAGTAATTTTACTCCGAATTAAGTCTTACAATTGACTATCTTTGCTATCAATTTTGAATATTCTAATTCCTCAAGATGTTCTGTATATGTTTCATAAATATAAAGCAATTAATTAAAAATATGTCAGTTAATCACTTTCTAGATCATTAATCACATCAGATGATAAATATTCTATAAACAGAAACGTAATTAGTTCAGAGTTAATGCAAATTTTATAATTAGGAGAGTCAATTAATTGATATTTTTAGTTGAAATTTTACCTGCCTAAATTTGTAAACTTCAATCCCCTAAATTTCATTATAATTAAATTAAGAATGTCATTACTGTTTGCAACTTTTTCAATTTAAAAGAAACATTTGTCGGAAAAGTGTTATTTGTTCCAATTTTTGTTCCAAATTCTTGGCCAAATTGCATAAATTACTTGTACTTTATTTACCTACCTACAACTTATGTTGTTTTAACTTGCATTAAAAGTATTTTATACAAATTGGGTTATGTTATTGCTTGAAGAGGGCAATTAATCTTTAAAAAAAAAAATTATTGTGATATTGGTGATCTTTTAACTATTTTCAGCTAAGTAAAATGCTACTTGTCACGTATATTTTTTTACTAACTTCTATCCAATATTCATTAAATAACTTTGTACTTTACCAGACACAATATATATATATATATATATTGATTTGTAAATTTTCAAAGCCCTAGGGTTTCTTCATTTATATCTACAGATAATAAAGGGACAACAGCACAAATTCCGGATAGACTCAACTATATGGTCAAGAATAGTAGCTTTCTTGTTTGGGTGATGGGAAGTAGAATCTTGAAGATCAGAACAAGGAAGATCCCAGACGAAGGAGTTGATGGCAAAATCTTTCTTGTAATCCAAGTCACCATCAACACTCAATCCGTAATCTCTAAGAATCATGTCCATTTGCCATTCTGTCATCTTCTCGTAATCTTTCTTGGAGTAAGTAGGATAGTGCAGAGGCATTTTGAACCCCTGATGATGATTTCTGCCGCACTCGTCTTCGTGAATTCTTGTGATTTTCGCTTTCGTCTTCTCCGCTTGTTCCACAGGTGATCGTTCCTCCAACGTTTCTGCTGCTCTCATGGTGGAGGAGGAGGAAAGCTTTTTGTCGAGCTGTTCATCCATGAAAAGTATAGAAAGACCACCCACGACCATATTGTTAATTAACTTCTGTTATCAAAAAAAAAAAACTATCTTTAAACTTTAACATGAAGAATTGTCACCTTTGTTTATATATATGGGATTTTTTTTTTCCTTTTCCTTTCAGGATAGGGAAAACCTTGTCAAGCAAGAAAATAAAAAAATAACCGGCTTAAAGTAGGACATTTGAAAAGAACACTGTACGTCGGTCTATTATTATTATTATTAAGAGTTGGAAATTTAATATATAGTAGGACAAAACCAGCAATGGCTAAGACATGTTGATAAGGTGTGGCCTTCTTCTCCTCGCATTCAGTGGTACCACCCACTATTTAACTGCAAATTTTTTTGAAAATATTGCTATTTGATACTCAAATTAATTTTCGATCAAAAAAAATAATATGATACATGACACGTTACCATAAATTACATTTTTTCAATTATTATGTCATCTTTTAATTTTAAATGGAAATTAGACTTGAGTAACAAATTACAACATTTTCAAAAGTTTTAGTAATATGAAAAATTTGGCATTAATTCGCAATGTTGACATTAACCCTAAGTTTAGGCAATGGTTCATGTTGCATTGGCTCTTCTCATGCCAACTCTAGTTCTTATTCTTTTAAAATTTGTCTTCCAGACAAGCCAATGCCAACACCTACTCTCGATTGGTTCGCTCATATTATCAAATTTTGCATCGTGTTGTTATGCTTCTGGTTCTATTTTCAATTTCAAGTTTAATAAAGCAACTTATCATGACATGATGTGCAGTTATTAAGATGCACAAGTTCCCTTTTGCTTCGTCTAGTTTTAAAGCTAGCTAGTCAACCAAATAGAATCAACATCTAACTTTTATTTATTTATTATTTTGAATTTGATATTCAAGAGTACTGGAAAGGATTTCAAATGGCAATAAAATTTTTTTTTAAGAATTTTAAAAGTAGATATATATCCACAACAGCGATGGAGTCAGAAAATATTTTTATTGAGATTACTCGTGTATATATATATACACGAGTAATCTCAATAAAAATATTTTCTGACTCC
>CATIWF010203231.1:0-10044 GCA_949630135.1 Balakata baccata
TATATTTTATTATGTATGAAATAAATTATATTTTATAATGTATGAGACATGTTATATTTTAGAAAATTTTACAGAAACCAATTCAACCTCAGTTCAATTCCGATTCAACCTTAAATTTTTAATCCGCTATCTTTTTCAGCTTGGAAATTATATAAAAACAAAATATAAGATTTAATCAATAGTTTTTTGAAGGAAAAAAAATTATTGAATGAATTTAATAATACATAATAGGGAAAAGTATAAAAAAAGTGGCATGTAGTTTCGTGCATTTACAACTAAAAGTACACATTTTTCTTTTCTTGACAAAAAGGAGATGGTGTTATGTTCCGTTAGCAACAATAGATATTTCACACTAATATCATATATGGCATCCTATGTAGCATTGTATGTATCTTTAATAATTACCTTCCCCTTTTTAATCTTTCTATCCAATTCAAAAATACAAATTCACCAAATTTCCCTTAATCCAAATCCATTCCAAAAAATCCAAAATCAAAATTTCAGTTTGATTCAAAACCTTAAATCAAAACCCAGCCATGAATCCTAGGCATGGTCAAAGCACTCTATTTGATTCAAAATCCAAAATAAAAAAAATCGCATGATTTTCATTGGAAATCTTCATGTTCTTGTTCAATTTCTTCAAATTCAAAAAATTCAAACCAAAAATCAAAAAGTCATGTGTTCTTCACTAGGAATTTTCATCTTCTTGTTCAATTTCTCCAAATTCAAAAAATTAAATCCCAAAGTCAAGACTCATTTCCACCTCTACTAGAAATGTGATTGGGATTGCATTTTTTTTAATTTTCTTTGTTCTAGTAAAATCGTGATTTAGAGTATTGCTTCTCTCTTCATCCCCTTCTGGTCTACTAACATCATCAAAGTCTCTGTCTCTCCCTAAAAATTCATATGCGTCTACCACATCTTTCATTGTTTAACCAAAAGAAAAGCTATCAGAAAAACCTGAAAATAACATGAAGAATTATAATTAATAGGTTTTCTTTAGATTTTGTTTTTGGATGAAGAATTAGACCTTTGGTACAATTCTTGACCGAAAATAGTGAAATCATGTAATCATGAATCGTGAATAGATGAAATCATGGTTTTCTACCCTTTAGCTGTTTTTGAATCTTTTGAATTACTGTTAATGGATGAAATTGTGAAATTGTGGTTTTCTTGAATCGTACCGTGAATATATTAGAATTTCAGATAATGGATTTGGAATTATGGTTAAAAAAAAAGGAAATTAATAAAAAAAATACATAGGATGCCATGTAGGATTGTTAATGACTTTAGTGTGAAATATGTGTTCTTGCTAATAAATATAACAAAATCCCTTTTTGTCAAGAAAAAAAAAAGGTACATTTAATTGTAAATGTACAAAATCACATGCAACTTTTTTATACTTTTCCCTACATAATAAAACTATGGACTCATCTTCTTCTCCTTTCTCTCTTCTATTGCTAGCTGAATAATTTCAATAAAAAAACAAGTGTCTTTGTGCTTCCTATTGCCTTATTTTGAAAAATTAATCTCAATACGGGCTTACCTTAAATCGTAAATAAAATTTTGATTGATTTTGGATTTTTGTTTTCATTGTTCTTGTATGGGTTGTCGGTTTGGATTTATCTTTAATTCAGCTGTTTTTATCAGTTGATAACTGTTTGATTCCAAACAGCTGTTATATGGTGTTTGGTAAATGGTTCCAATATGCAGCTGATAGTTGATTCTAATTAATTTTTTTTTCAACAAATTATTTATAATTATAAATATAAAAATATTATAAATAATAGCTAAACTAGTAATTTTTTATTTTGAAATGTTAAAGAATATATAATATATTTTAATTGTTATATATGTTATTTATTATATGAAGTATGAATTATATTAAATTAAATGATTTTATTTATAAATTATATATATATATATTACAATTAATTATATTTTATAATTTTTATTATCTTAATTATAATAAATAATAATATAAAATAATTATTTTGTTTATTCATACATCATAAAATATATATATATTGAATAAAATAAATTATATCCTTATTGGTAATTTTATATTGTAACAATAACAGTTTAATTAGGTGGAGATCCTACATTGGAACCATCGCAATGATCTGTGATGAAATAATCTCCATCAGCGGCCTTGAAAAGCTGAGTATGAGCTTTCCAGAAATGGTCCGGAAAAAGTTTGAAATTGACTATTATCCTGTAAGCCTCAGTGTCAATAAAAGTAATGGTTTTAATGGACTTATCATATTTACCGGTGAAAAGTTGGATAGAGCAGGAAGAAATGGACTGTCTTTTGGATTTATGGGAAAATGATCATATTAGGTATGATGGACTAAGGTTGCCAAACACCACCTAGCTAACAGCTATTAGATACTAGTTGCACTTAACCGTTGAACCAAACGGGCCATATTATTACAATTGATGTTGCGGCTTATTCATAAATTTTGTTCCACTTACTCTGCTCTTTTGTATAAACTCTTGAATTATTAAATGAGCTACAGCCTTTAACTCTAGCTTCTGAGTGATTTTAGTTCTGTTTGATAATGATAATTGTTGCGGCTTATTCATTTTTTATTTCTTAACTTATTCATTTTTTATTTAGACCTCATGGGAGTATGAAATGTCAAATTATAGTAACTGTAGACTTGCAGACTATTATTAAATAGTTGCAAGAGTACGGTTTTTAAAAATTAGTTGAATTAATTTTTTTTTTTTACAAATTTTGAATTAGCTAAGTATCACATTATTTTATATTATATTGTTGTTTGGTTTCTAACATGCATCACATACATAGCACTGTGGAAAATTAAAAATTTAGAAATTTTAGAACCAATGGATCATCCTATGTATATTAAAATCAGATATACTAAATATTTGAATAAAGATGATTATCTTGTTTTATTATTGATCTCCTCCATATTGTGACTTTGCTTCTTCTTGTTGGGTTATAGTAAACTATCAACATCCTAACTTGGATGTCTCTAACGATATCCACGCAAAAAGGATGAAGAAAACCAGCTATGGCAATGGGTGAACAAACAATCAAAGTGCTAGTATGGTTGAATATTAAAAGTAAAAAAAATATTAAAAGTCAATATTTTATGAAAGTTTACTTTTTTTTTTTTTTAATAATTGTTGATCCCACTCTAAAATCTAAACAATTAACCATAATTAAGTATAAGTTTTGTCGATTGTGTGCGTAATGGAATGAAATATTTTTAAAGTTGAGATATGATGTGGAACAAGTTTCGAAAGTGTTCAGAATATAATATCACAATTATTTTGATAAATAACAAATCCCAAATTTTCGTTATTTCTTTTTCAGCCATTTTTTTTTATCATAAATTATAAATTATTAAGATGCAAACACTTTTCTTGTATGAGATTTTTTTCAATAATTCTATTTATCTCAACTTATTTTATACAATTTGTCTCAATTTATCTTAATTGTATTAAAATATTTATACTTTAATCTAAGTTGAAAAATGAATTAATAAAATACTAATATTTTAATGTATTTTAAAAAATAATTTAGGAAAGTAACATTTTTCGATTTTTGTAATGATTAGGTGCAAATTCCAGCTCAGCAATTTGCGACCTTTATCTTTTCATAGACGTGGGTTGGCCCCAGACGAAGTTGAGTAAAACGCAGGAAAAGAACAAATAAAGAGAGAAAATAAATGAAATAGAATTGATGTCCTGCCTCATGTGATTGATTATTGCAATTGAAAAAGAAACAAAGAAACAAAGATGGGGCCGAGAATTTCAAACTGCTCGAATTTTGTCAATCCTAATCTAATTTTGAATTGGTGTATTTTTGAACTATTAAGTACTAAGTAGCATATAATTATTCATTCTTTTTTTTATTGATCTTAATTATAAATTTAGTTTTGTTTTTTTGCTGTATTAGTACATATTTTGAATCTTTTATCTCTATTATGATTATGTTATTGTCTCGTTAATTTTGTTGTATAATTTAAAAACTTACAAAATTGAAAAAATTCTAAAAACTATATAATAACCGAAATATTTATAGTGACCGAACCAATAAATTTCGGTTTATTATATATTTCGATATGTTCAGTTCGATTAATATTTTAAAAATTTTAAAAATTTCAATTACTAATAAAATTTGGTTCATATCCATTAACCGAATGCACACCCATATAAACTGATAAAAGAAATGAGCAAAAAAAAAAAAAGAGTATACATGCCGATCCAAAGCCCCTAAGACCTTGGTGGCAAAAACATAGAGCAGGAAGAAATCTGAAAAGCAGAGAAGAGAAAGCAAATTCAATCTGTGTGATGCTGAAATCGTTGGTCTTTTCTAGTAGTGGCAGGCCTTATTAGTCATTTGACTTTAGAATCGAAGGAAGGCGATGCTTAGAGAAAAGCAAAACGACGACGAAAATGTTTTAGAAAATGAAAATGTAAAAGAGAGTTTGCTCAAGTATAATCCTAAAACTAAATGACTAAAAGCCAAAACGGTTTCACCTTCTTATTTTTCAAAATAATATTGTTTTATTTAAGGTATTATAAATAATATAGAAATTATAAAATATTGATATAATAATATTGATATATGTACATATTTGCGAGCTTATATATGAATATGTTCGCGAGCCTATATAAAAATATATTTGTGAGCCTACATATGAACATGTTCGCGAACCTATAAACAAACATGTTTGTAAATATGTTCGTGAGCCTATAAACAAACATATTCCCGAATATGTACGTGAGCCAATAAACAAATATATTTGTGAGCTAACAAATCAAATAGTACTAGGCTCGAGCTTGAGCTGACAAGGTTATCAAGTTCAAAATCGAACTTGAGCTCAGCTCGTTTAGGCTAATTAACAATTTTGAATGAGCTTTTTTCCGAATAGATATCAAAAGAGCTCGCAAGTGGCTTAATTCGTTTATGGCCCTAGCTTCAGTTTGCCCTATTTATTCTGAAGATGCATTTTGGTGTAAACAAGCTGGTAGAGTTTTTAAGATTAATATAGACAGGAGTTACAAATCTCAATCGGGGGTTGATGGCAGTGGCGTCATTTTTCAGGACTGATGAGGAGATTGTATTAGCTCGAGCAAGTCCAATATTGTCTTGTGATTCAGTTTGAATGGTAGAATGTATTGCTTTACGGGATGGTTTTAACCTGGCAGCTGAATTACACTTAAACAAATAATGGTGAAATCGGATTCAAGAGAGTTAAAGGGTTTGCTTAGTGCTGATATGGTGGCTGTAAACATTGGAGTCTTATTATCATATATTCATATTTTTTGTAAAATTGTGAGTTTCAGAGGTTTGAGGTAGTTTCAAGACAGCTTAACAAAGTTGCGGATGCATTGGCATGGTATAATCTTTCTATACAGAATGGGGTCAACTAGATAGAGGTTGGGGACCCTGAGTGGCTCCATGACCTTCTAGCTTGTGATAAAATGTAATTTTTCTAGTTGTTCTTTCCTGTTAGGGGCACTCTTTTTCCTTTGGATTTTACCTTCTAAGATTTTTTTAACAAGACCCCTTATTTCTGTATTAGCCAATTTTTTTAAATGAAATTCTATTCCAGTCTAAAAAAAAGTTTAGAGTAAGAGGCTCAATTGATATATATATATATATATATATATATATATATATATTATCGATCAATTGTATTAATGAATTATATCTTTAAACATTTATTATAACAAGCATTGAATTCAAATAATAATATAAAAAAAAGTACCCAATCCATTGCAATATTATTTTAGCATCTAAACTTTTATTTTCCAATTGACTTGTTTGTGCCCAATGTATGTCAAAATAAATATTTAAGGATATAATGGAACACAACAAAATTTCAGAAATTAAATAAAAAATAAAATAATTTAAATGCCAAAAAATATTTTGCATTTTAATTTAAAAGAAATTACATAGAAAAATAATCTTATCAATCAGGTGTATTTTCAATTAAAAATCTATTTATTTTTTTCTTAAAATTCAAACCATGATTTTCAAAGATACTTTAATTCAAAATAATAATACCAATAAATTGGGATTTTTTTAAAACATGGTGAAACATTATAGATATTTTTGAATTATCCAAAAAAAAAATACTAATAAATAGGGATAAAAAAGGATGAGATAAGAAAGCTTAATTTTGAAAACATGGATTCAAGCAATATACTTGCATTAGATTTTTATCCTAAAACATATAAAATTCTGATAAAGATATTGAAACTAAAGAAATTATGGGTATAATATTAGGTAACTAAACTTTTTATTACTTGATTCAAAATTACAAAAATTTATTTGTAACACCAAAATACTAAAATTTTGAAATTAATTGTACAAAATTATTTCCAGATATTTTGGATGAGTTGATAGCTGGAATGCTCATATGGCAGCTGATTTTCACCATATTATTCAATACGTGCCATATTAGGTGTCACATAAATGACACATCAACTACTTAAGAAATTATGTTATATTAGCTACCACATGATAGACCTAATTGATAATGATGAACGATTTCACAGCTAGTCATTGAATTTAGCTTTGTTTTATGTAAAATTGTTGAACTTTTTTTGTCAAAAAAATAAAATTTTATTTCTCTTTCACTTAAATAACTTACAACTTATTTTGATGAATAGACAATCAGAAATTTGAATTGTAAGTTGATGTGGTGCCGAATTTTTGCCTAAAATTTTAATCTATTATTCTTTTTTTTTTTTTAAACATGATTTATGGTAGCTTTTATGATTGGATTTTCCTCATAGTGCTGAATTTGAAACTACTTTTTTTTTACAGCTATTAATGTTTGTTTTCCCTAGTAAAGTGAGATTCTAGTTACATAATCATCAAATTTTATTGAAAGTTATTTAAGTGAATAGAAAATTAAATTTTAATTTTTTTATAAAAAAAAATTTATTGATTTTACAGCAAATGAAACAAAGTTTTGTAATCTCGATTGAAAAAACATAATGTGACATGTCATCTATGAGACACATGTTTAATGACATGACAATACCTAACTGCCATGTCATGCACTAGGTCAATATTCCGGCAATCAATTCAGCAAAAATGGCCAGAGATGATTTTTATGCAATTAATTTTAAAATTTAATAATTTATTGTTATGAAATAAACATTTATAAGTTTGAAATAAATAATAGAAAGTTTAGTGACTGTGAATATAATTATCTCATTATATATTGGCGTAAATATTGTGATACTAGAAAATAGTGTAGAACTCTAACATGTTTTTGTCAGTTTTTATTAGACTAGTTTTTCATTAACATATTTTGTACATAATTATTAAATATTGAATTTATTATTATTCATTATTTGGTTTTTATATAGTTTTTTTTATTGATTTGTTTCGTTTTATTTGGAATGTTAATAAATTAATTAATGTTTGAATTAAATATAGAGTTATAATAGCACAATAATGTTAATAAACTAACTTCATTTCAATATTAATAGACTCTTGTTCATAGAAAAAGTCCTATTGCTACTAATATTTGGGATGAGAGTGCATATTTATCTCAAATATTAAGAGTTATACATAGAATAAATGTATTACACGTGATTATTAGATATTGAACTCATCATTAATTATCATTTAGTTTTTATATATGTATTTTTTTTCTTTATTAATTTATTTCGTCTTATTATCATATTTCATTCATTATAAATTATAAAAGTGCATATTTATCTTTACTCATTATTGAGAATCATATATAAAATAGAAATAATATATATTTTACAATCATTTTGCTTATCTCTCATATTTCTATTTTTATATATGTTATGATTTAATTAAAAATTGAGGCAATTATTAATGTGCGTTACATGTGATTATTAAATATTGGATTCATTTATAACTCATTTGAAAATTTCTAATTTGTCCATTATTAAGAATCATATATAAAATAGAGGTAGTAAGTATTTTATAGTCATTTAGCCCATTTTCCAAATTATTAATTTGTTCATTACTAAGAGTTATATATAAAATAGATATAGTAAGTATTTTACGGTCATTTTGTCTGTCCCCCTTGTTCCCAATCATTCACGTGCGATGCACGTAATTTTTAATAATTGGACTCATCATTATTAAATAAATAAATAAATAATAATAATTTTATCCAACAAATTAATTTTAATTAATTTTAATTATCATGTAATTAAGTCACATTTAATTTAAATATTAATGGTTGTTAATTATATTTGATTCTTTTATTTTATATAATAGTAAATTATATTATACTATGCACCTAAATTTTAAAAACTTAACTTGTTATACATATGATTAAAATAAATTAATTATTGATATGATATAATTAATACAATCAGTTTAACTTTTTGGTAAATTTACATGTTTCCCTAATTTTACTTTTTTATATGTTATAATTATGATATGATGATTTAATTGAAGTTTTGTTACTGGGTGCAAATGGATAATAGCAAATTTCCTACGGGATACAATGAAGTACACTTAGACTCATTTTATACTAACGCAATCAAGCTATAAAAATTAGAGATAATAATTTTGGACATGATATATATATATATATATATATATATATATATATATATATATATATATATATATATATATATATATATATATCATAATTGTTTCAACACATTTATAATATGAAAAAATAATTAGATACACATAAAAATATATAAAATATTTAATAATATTAGTGTTATCCAAACTATATAAAGTATACAAATACATATTTAATATTTTAAAATATAATAATATAAATCTATATATAAATAAATTTATAATATATTATGTAAAATTAGATATATTAGTAATATGTGAACAAAAATATTAACAAATTAATTATATAGCTATTATTATTAGTTTGTATCTTAAATTTAATTTTCGGTCCATATGAATCTTTGTATTTTATAAATAAATAATATACTCCTCAAAATGCTTACACATCACCATGCAATGATAGTATTATTTCATTCTAATATTATTATCATACCAATATTAAAGGTGAAAAATTATATCTTTTTAAATACAAGTTTTAACTAATATTTTGTGAGTTAAGTATCTACTAAAAAAATTACGATGAAGTCATCCTATAACAAAATAATTAGATTAAATTAAATAAATACTAATATTAACTTTTAGTAACAAAGTTTAATTTTATATGAATTAAAAAAGTCATACCTTACTATTATTAAAAAAATATGCAGAAAATTTTCCCACCAAAAAGTAATTAATGAATCAAATTTGCAGTTTTTTTTTATAAAAAAACCAAAATAATTAATCTTTCTTACAAAAAATTAAACAAATAAAAACTGAGTGCCACGTTTTTTACTTAAATTATTCTAAAGTGAAGTAGTGGCTAAATAAAAATAAAATAGCAAAAGTGATTTCCACTATCTCCCGTTTCGCCTTCTCCCATTTAAACCCAAATCAATGCGACGCGGATCCCTTTTCTTATCTCTATTTAATTAATCAGGTATTCTTTTCATTTTTCTTCTTCTTCAATTCTACCAATTTTCAGTTTGTGATCTTTTACACTTTTGTTTGCCATGTTAATCTTAATTGCTTTGGTATATTTAGGGCTTTTCATTGGGTAAAATTTCATTTTTTAATTTTCCATTTTATTCTAGGTTTTTTTTTTTTTAATGAAATGCTCATAATAAAACATGAATTTATGTTAGTATAATTTAGCACCCAATTGCCAATTACTTGTTCATACTTTGAGATTAAATATTATTCTTATTATTATTATTTTTTATATATTTTAGGTTTTGTCAAGGTTAAATTAAAATATATTGATGTATTTTTTAAAAGAACGAATGTTGATGAACCTAAAAGTTCAACACCTTCATCCTCAATACAAATTGATGATTCTTCAAATAAAAATGAACACCAATTGAAATCTCAAAAAGAAAGGAATCAACATGAAGAATATTTTTCTAAGTTTCAAAGGGAGGAAACTAAACAATTTGATATTAGTTCATTAGAACGTGATTCGGGATTACATCTTCAAATTTGGGAGTTTGATG